>JBBPPX010000108.1:0-79686 GCA_038092235.1 Leccinum boreale
GTGATGAGAACTCTATAAACCACCCTAACCTCTGGGATCCCGCATCGTTCCACATCACCAACTTGGACCTCAATACAGAACCCTCACCGCCCCACATCACCAACGTGGACCTCAATACAGATTTCTCGATAGTATTTCAAGATGGTAGGATTGCTCGTGGTAAACAATATACGGACAATGTAACCATTGCTGGTTTGACCGTATGTTTTTACTGTTTGCGAACATCATCACTTCCGACCGATGAATAGGCAGACATTCAGACCATCGGTGCCGCAACAACATTCTATTCAAGTACGGGAGCATCTGCGTTTGTTGCAGATGGTATATTGGGATTAGCTTTCCCGTCTCAGTCAGTATTTCATGGCCGGAGCCCTCTGTTGCACACGCTCTACAATGAAGGAAAGCTGTCTCAACCAGTGTTTTCACTCAAGCTCACCACTTCTGGAGGCGAGCTGTACGTCGGTGGAACGAACAGGGCGCTTTACATTCATAAGTCCATCGTCTTTACCCCTGTAACAAATCCGGTGAGCGCAAACGCCAGGCGGTATGGATGCATACTTAAATTGCCCTTTCAGTCTCGCTGGGAGGTGAAGATCGATAACATTCGAGTCAACGGAGCCATAGTTCTGACAGATGTAACCGCTGTCATCGACACTGGTGCCCACTTCGTTATTGGTGATCTGCGGCGAGTTTTGGCCCTGAACCAGGCGGCTGGCGGGGAGTCATTCGAGAATGGGCATGGCTATTACACCTGTGAGTTTCGATCGATTTTGTTAGTACCTTTGATTGACTTCCTGTAGTCCCATGCAGGTCTTTTCCCTCCATTACTTTTACCATTGGTGGCATGTCGCTTTTAATGCCTGATCAGGCCTTCAACCAGGGACGGGTTATGCGTAAGTCGACCAGATGCATCAGCGGAATTGCGTCTGTGGAACCGTTTGGTGAGATTCCCCTGATCAATATTTCCTCTTCCGATGCTGACCGGTGAACCCGACTAGAATTCTGGACGATCGGGTCGATCTTCCTCCGGCATTTCTATACCGTATTTGATTTCAACAGCGAGTCACCACGAGTTGGATTCGCACAGCTTACTAGATACGTATACTAGATACTACACACTAGTGTTGTTTGCACAAGAGGTCTGATCGTAGAGTCACGACCTGCCACTACCTATGTTACCATCGTTCTCGTTCGCTTATATTCCGATCCATTTTGTCAGTGCTCCCAACCACACTCTAAACTTTTCTGAAACACATTTTATTTGTTGGCCTTTACTAACGAACATTAGCAAGCAAGGTCTCCAGCGGCACCGCCGCTGCCTAGTTAACTACCTAGTTTGTCACGGAGCGAAAAAATAAATAAAACATTTTGTGATAAAAATTTTGTGAACAATTACCAGTCCCAATCTGGCTCACGGTCGTCGGCGTTGGGAGGCTTCCCAACGCACGTCGACGTTGCATTCGGCTGTGTAGTACCAGCAACGGGTACAGTAGTAAGGATATCGAGTAGATGAGGGGAATCAAGATCAAGATCGTCCACCAGGGTGAGATACTTGTGTCTATCCAATTCCGCTATTTGCAGCTGGCTGC
Organism: Leccinum boreale; assembly: GCA_038092235.1. Lineage (NCBI taxonomy): Eukaryota > Fungi > Basidiomycota > Agaricomycetes > Boletales > Boletaceae > Leccinum > Leccinum boreale. The sequence continues at coordinate 1,590 of JBBPPX010000108.1, forward strand.
GCACAAACGCAGCTTCCTTGGGTATGAGGTGGTTTATGAATGTGCTTGATGGAGTATGATGATAACTCGGATTCAAGATTGTCATCAACTCCTTCCACTCATCGGAATCAACCATTGAAGGAGCCATACCACTGACACACATGAGTTGCATGATAGCATGATCCATCTCTGCCTGAAACCTCTGCTGGTTCTCATCCCGCTTCTTCGCTCGCAACCGTGTAGGATCCAGTGTGGCCTGTGTCTTCACCCTTTTTGGCTCAGGTGTCTCGAAGTCAGAGTTTGCTGATTCGGTCTCGTGGATCTGTGCACCAAGTGAGGTATCCTTCGATGCTGCGATTGCCTTCTCGCGGAGGTCACGGGGTAGGTGCAGACAGCTGACGGCGTGCTTCAGAACTCGTGGCTCTTGCAGTGTACCCTTTCGAGTATGACTGCATTGGGAACCAACGCAGGCCCAAGATAATTTTCGTTTTTTGTCGCCGGGTCTACATCTTCCAGTTGCACAACCAGTTGGTTCATCAGTTGCTTGACTGTGCATCCAACCGCTCCTGACCGAACCGCCGCAGCTGGATCTGGTATAGGATGAAACGTGGCTACGTTGTCCGAGTCCGAGTCCTATCAAGACTCATAAATCAGTACAATTGTTTACTACGGACTTATTGAGACCCGAGGCCGGAATACAGTGGACATACCGGTATCACGGACATGGCTGTAATAGTCTTGGCGTGTAGCACAGATGGCCTGCCAGTGGCTGCATGCGACTCTGGCTATCAAAGGACGTAAGTACAAAACGAAGTAATCAGTAATCGTAATTACAGTACCTCAATACCGTGCTGCCTATAAATTTTCTCTGCTCCGAGAGCAATGTCGACTGCCCATTTCTTGACAATGGCATCATCCGGATACTTTTCATAGAACTTTCGGAGGACGCTGACCACAGCACAGATCGGTTCTCCACGTTCGTCGATAGGAAGAAATCCATCTCCCGTGGTTTGTGCCTTCTGGCAACCAAATATGCCCTTTAGCTGTTCATCGAATGCCCCTATTTCACTCCCCGTGCGCTCTTGAAGATCGGCATCCAGTGTAAAGGACACAAAATCATCATATTTGGATGCTGTCGGGACACTGACAGGTACCGCATCTGGTAGATTTTGCAGTAGCGTGTCGAGATGTTTGAGGAAGGCTTCGAATTGCCCAGGGGTGAGCGGCTCAGGTGATGGCATCATGTTAAGCAAGGAGGGTCCGATAAAAGCTAGATGGGGGAAGTGCGGACGGTAGATGTGAAATTTTCACTATGCTATATGTTCGAATTCCCAGGCTGCCGTACCTTTTTCCACTTACTGTGATCACAATTTCTAACAGGCGTTTGAGTTATTAACAGTAGTTAATAACAATCGACTTTTACACCGTACCATGGAGCACCGGATATTTCCTGCACCCGTGACTGAATCGGAGAAAAGCGCGAATTGAACCTGGACCAGTAAGTAAGTAACTGACTCGGCCTGTGTCAGACGGTGGATGTTCCTGACGATTATAGAATAAAGCAGATGCAACTAGTACTACTTGCCATGTAGGATGATGTATTCCGCTGAAGCTCTAACTTTTCTGTAACTGCGATCCGACGATGCCAACGAGGAATGCCGCTCATACTTTTCCGCTATGGCGTACGCTAGTAAGGGGTGCTGCGGCGGATTGTCAATTAAGAACCATGACGACGGTTGAGGCGGGCATAAGTGTCCGGTGTATGCAAGCGGCGGGGGTGCGAGGCAGAAAATCATAAGCGACTTTGGACGTGCTTGAGGTTGCGAAACGCGAGACTGACACTGCGAAACTACGACTCGTGGGGAATAACCAAGGAAGTAAAATTGGATGTGAACTAGACAGGTGTCAGACGATCAGAGTGAGTTGTGCTGCCAGGCCTCTGGGAGTATTGGACGTGTTCAAATCGTTGTCGCAGTGAGGATTACGTCACTGAGTACATAATAACGTGTTCGGCAAAACTTTAACTTGTCACTCCGAGCCTGCAGGCACGCAAAGGTCACTTCGACGAAGCAGGCCTAGGCTGCAAGCCTCGAAGAAGGAAGTCAATCATTGGTGACTGTTACCACTAAGATCACCTCGTCCCTATCTGTACATTTACATTTCCACCGCCTGGCAGACAGTCTCAAGATGATTCGTTCATGTATCAGACACGCAACTTGGATCGGAGGCCAATTCTGCCTCAATATTGTAGTAGGTTATACGAGCTGACCAGCTGCACGAACATTCAGTACTTGACGAGTAGCACCCGAGCCCATACAATATTTTGACTGCCTTAGGCTTATTCCCTCTGCCCGCACTGGATCAGCATGGCCCAGCCGACTATGGATTCTGGGACGTTCTTCTCTACATTTTGGAGTAAAATCGTATTCCCCTCATCCTTACACTGGCACAAGAGGCAACTGATAAATCAAATACAAAATAGATCTCGCCCAGTCTGCTACGATTACTGCGGGAAAGTGTCGCTTGCACGGTGGTCAGGTTGGTAGCGAAGGACGGCTTGGTCTCACACCGAACCTCCATGTTTGTCAATCCGCAGGCAGGGCCGTCGAAATCGAGCCCGTTTCATCCCAAGTCTCAAGGTAACCGGGGACTGCGCTTGTTTCACCATTCAGTGGTTCCTTAATCTCGTCGGTATTGACTGCTATGACATCGACAGCAGTATTCCCGTGTGCACAGAGACGGCTCTCTGTTGTACGCAGGACTTGACCGGTCAAGTGTGTATCATTTCCTATCGCTACTTTTAGCAAATTTCCACCGAGATAATGATCGGTGAACTCGACTCTCCTAGGACGGTCAACTGATGAGCATCCACTGCAGCGCTGCGAGCAACAGTGACTCGAGCTCGAATGGAAAGGTCGACTCTCAGTCTCAGGGCGTGAAAGGTTCTCCCGCTAGCCCTGGTGGCAATCAGTGAACGCTCGGATAGTTGGGTGTGGCGGAGTCACTGGTTTATCTCGCTTCATTGATATACCCTTTTTTAAATCGTAGACGAGGTGCAGTTCACTTTGGCACAATTCAAATGGACGTTCGGTTGAGTGTTTTAATTTTATCGGAGACGCGCGTGAGGAAGTCCTGTAGGCCGTAACCTGGTATTACCTATAAACTTTGCCGAGCCTTGGTGTTGTTTTTCTTTGACAGAGTTTTCGACTGTACGCTTCCAGTAAGTGAGTACTACAGACTGTTCCTTCTGCAGACGCACTGCAGACGTCACCGTCTTCCGCACTCACGTAGGCACTGGCAGGTGACCAGAGTCAGAATAACAGAGAAGCTGAGAATATAGTTGATAACTCGGCATGTACAGGCTTGATGTCGAACAAAGCCATTGGATATGATCTGATTCAACGAAGTATGACATCAATGGCGCCCTTATCTGGCCAAATGATCCGGACCCAGGAGCATAGATCGTCGCCTCCTTTTGGATGGATATCGGTTCTGGGAGATCTCTTACTTGTCACAGAAAGACTTGGTTCAAAACGCTAGCGCGATATAGAAAGTAGAAGAGGAATTTGGGACGGAACGACGTGGACCGGTAATGGCCGCGGCACTTTCCAATAGCTAGTCAAGTACATAATGATGTCATACCAGCCTTTCAAAATTCCATAGTGCACCAGCGTTCGAACATATCGCACGCACCCATCATGAATAACAAAACACCCCCTCCAGTACCAAGAGCACACATAAAGGTGAGCCTATACCGACCATGTAAATCCTAAAGCTCAAGGGTTCGTTTGCGTCCTTTATGACGAAAAGACCCTCTTTGGCGGTATGGCCGTCGTCGCAGGTGGAATCGCTTGCTTGTGGTACGGGATTCTACGCAACCAAGCCCGAAAAGACGAACGTGGCGGCTATACGACTTGTTTGTATCACTCTCTCTATCTCTGAGCACGTATCTCAATGGACGTATACAGGGGAACAGCGCATCCTGCATGCCCAGGTAGCCGCAGGGAATCCTAACAGACCTACCATGTTGCCCCATAGTCACGACACTACGCCTTCTCCCACAGATCGCCTAGCGGGGTCCAGCATGCCTGCAGCGCGTCCTCTGTCCGAATCCGATGAATCGTCGCAGACCCGTCCCTAAGGTTGCGTTGACCAGGTCCAGCGAGTCAACGGGTCCGAGTGCAGGAGTCAACAGGGCAACGGACGAGAATCAGATGCACACCGTGACCTAAGTGGTAGCAACGTCGTAGAAGTCAGTACTTAGTAGTAATCAAACAGTCACCTTGTGACGTCATGGCCCCTATAAAAGCTCGGCGCCGGCCGTCAACATTTCTCCTCAAACAAGAGACAGAGTCGTCGTGCTACCGTCCATCATCAGAAATGCATCCATCTCACATCTTGCGTCAGGGAGACTCATTCTCCTCCCGGTACTGGCATAATCAACCGGGGAGGAACAAAGTCGTAAGTCTCACCTTCTCTTCAGCGAACATATGTATACAATGGTTTCTTGGACCAGATAATCGCGACTACTGCACTCGTCGCCGCCACCACGCTTGCTTATTATTGGGGCTATCAGGATGTGGACAAGAGACATAGTCCCGAGCGTGAACGTGAACGTAAGTCGCCGTGCCCATGGACGACCGCGTACTGAACGCAATGTACAGGAGCAGTTCAAGCCAGCGCGAATGCGGGAGAAAAAAGGCGTTGAGAAAAAGGCGAGGGAGATTTCTTTACTGGACGCGGTCAAGGCCAAAGCATTGCTGCAGCAAAAATAACAAGAAAGGGCGTGTAAATTATGACAGTGCTTGTATTTGATACTTTTTGTTTCTACTCGTAAGTACAGCGATCTAGAGCATCACGGGATGCATGGACTCGCCTCGCAGGCACTCGTCTTCCGAGCATATCCGGCCTTGGACTGATCGATAAAATACTTCAGCGTGGACGTATTCTCGTCGCACCTGTTCCCAGTCCATGAGCGTACACCCGAAAAAAGCCAAGCACTACTCACAGGTTAGATACCAGTTCTCGCACGTCACCTAGTGCCTTCTGTGCGGCCCGCAACACAGGTGCCATCTCCACGTTCCTATCACGCAGGTACCGTCCATGAGCCATCAACACGGCTTGGATCCATACCAGATCAAACTCGACATGTGGTCCCCGCTCAAGATGCTCCGCGATGAACTGCAGCAACGCGGGAATGTACACCACCGGCATCTGGCGCACTACCAAACGCACATCGCTCCGCGGCACGCCCTCATACACCCGCTGCACGATCGGCTTCTCGTTCAACCTCAAGGCCAGCACTAGCGCTTTGAGGTATGCCCGCTCCCCCGACACCTCCAGGACGCTTTGTGGGGTGAGGTCGATCGTGAGATCAAACGGATCGAATGCCAAGCTCTCGTCCAGCGCATAGATCAATAGCCCCTCTGTGCTCGCTGCAGCCCAAGCCCGTCCCGTTGGCGAGAACCGGACACACTTTGTCCGCGCCTCCTGTTGATATTTGCGAACCGACATGTCCCCCGCGCCTCGCGCGGCCCCAGGTAGCGTCGTGTCCATCCGATCCTCCAAATCGCTCGCCTCGCCACGGTCATCGATCAAGCTTGTATTGATCCCTGCACTGTTCACCTTGCGACAATCCAAAAACTCTTCTGTCCCGTTCAGCGAAAGGTTCTCCGAGATTTGAAACTTTTTCACGAGTACGGCTTCCCGCGCGTCGTACAGCACCACGTACTTGCTGTTGCCACCCGCGAGGATGCACGTGCCGTCGGCGGTGTACGCCAGACTGGTGAACGCTTTCGTGGAGGCACTGTTCGCAGCGGTGACCCTATCGTTGGCTTTGCGCCCACCAGAGATATCCTTGCGTCCGTCGATTAGGTTCGTTTGCTTGCTGGAACGCACATCAAAGCATGTAATTTGTCCGTCGAGCGTCGATGCGGCGATCTCCGCCCCGTCTGGACGAAACGCCACTGAGAGGACGTCCGAAGACAGCGTGAGACTTTCGACAGCCCGAGACCGACCGAATACGCTCCAGATCCGCACCGTCTTGTCCCAAGAGCCGCTCGCAAGTTGGTTCGCACCCGACGGACAGAAGGCGAGAGACGATATAGGTGCTTCGTGACCCGAGAGCACGTCCAAGAGCTTTCCCGTTTGCACGGACCACATGAATATCTCAAACGAATCTGTTGAACCCGCTGCGACCACTTCTCCGGAAGGATCCACCGCGAGCGCAGAGAACTGGACAGGAGAGGGTGACGTGAAGGTGCGAAAGTTGCGGTATCGAATGAGATCGTACGCCCTCACGGTGCCATCCAGCGAAGCTGAAAAGAGCACCGATCCTTGTTTGGCGAATGTAACATCCGTCACAGGGGCAGTATGTTCCGAAAAGGTCACGAAACAGAACCCAGAGTGAACGGACCACACTTTGAGTTTCCCATCATCTCCTCCAGTGGCAATAGTCTGCCCGTCGGGTGCATAACCCAGCGTGTTCATGTCAAAGTAGTGCCCTTGTTGTTTCAGAACGTATGATTCTGATTGCCACTCCCAGACGAGGAGCTGCCCGAGCTTCCGTGCTCCGAATGCGAGCCATTCTCCGGATGGTGAGATCGCCACCGAGGAGACTTTTTCCTGTGAAATACTGAGCGTATGTATATTCGTAAATTGGGGCATTTCCCTGAGCCCAAAGACGCCGGTGGAAAAGCCAACGGCGAGGAGATTAGATGGGGGGTGGAACGTCGTACAAACAACCTTGGTGTTCGGCAGATTAAAATAGTGTCGCTCCTGAATGCCCCATCGAGTCATGGCAATGGTATCCGGCGCCACCGGTGCTGGGTCGTCGTCGTCGTCTGTATCCATGTCTTGGTCCACCTTGGCTGTCCAAGTGAATACTGCACCATCGCGACTCACGGTGTATATCTTCTAACACGTTAAGATGCGGAATGCCCAAAGTAACCGACCACCTACGGCTTTTGATTTGGAAGAGAAATAGGCCCCAATGACTGCGTCGCGGTGACCTGCGAACGTTCTTGGACGGAAACCCTCCACCGGGTTCAGAGTGAACAACCTCGCCGTCATATCCCGAGATGTCGTGATGAAACACCTTCAAAAGGGCACATTTAGCTCGCTGATCAGTAGAGATGATACGAAGGCTACACGCACGTCGAATCCGGGGACCAACGGATGCTCAAGACCTCGTCATGATGCCCCGTATAGGTTCGATGCAACACAAACGGTGCAAACTCACGCACGAGGTGGTTGGGTGTACGCCAAACCTGTACGTGCGCATCATGCGTCACAGCGATATATCTGTCGATACCGCCAATAACGATCGGGTCAGCAAGAGGTGACCACGAGTGGATGAAGAGACGGGACCACTGACTTGCCGTCTGGCGAGAACTGCACGTCTTTGACCGGTTTTTTGAAGTGGATGTGGTGGAGCACAACACCACGCCGAAAGTGAACGAACACCGCACGCCCGTCGTCGTCGACGGACAGCAGCAGACGCGCATCAGGGGAAAGTGCAGTGACTGCAATGTTCTTCCTGTTCTCAAACGGAAGTGTTCTAGACTTGTTGCTACGAATATACAGGTCAGGGTGTCAGAGAGAGAAGCAGAAAAAAGGAATGTGCCCACGAACTTGACGAGATCAAAAACAACCACACGGTTCCCGACAGGACTCAGCAAGCTGTTGCCATCGGGAGTGAACAAGACATTTCCCTGTCTGTAGACCGTTCCGCATATATTTGAGAACTGGAGGAAACGTCAGAAAGTGAGGTTTGCTTTGCGATCGAAACTAAAATACCTGAAAGTTGGCCTTCATAGCAAAGACGAGCACAGCCACATAGGCTTCTTCTCGTCTTATGTCAGCTCCTCACATTCTTCCGTTTCTACCACTAACTTGAATTAAATCCAAATGATATGAATCCATGGTGAGTACACGCGAGATATTGAACACCAGCAGCTAAACGACGACATAGCCAAATTGTAACTGTAACACATATCCAAGTTTCACGACCCCCATTCAGCCCATGCCACATGTGTATCCGTTCAACGCTCAATAAGGCTTTCATTGAACGGTTGTTCTTCAGCCCACGGCCCGGTTGTCAATGGGCTGAGCGGCTGTCATCGAGACAGGTGAGCGCGACCATTTCGGAGGACAACCAACAGGAAATATATAGTATCACGTACCGCATCGCCAACGTCCTTCCGACAACCCAGGGAGTATCAGAGAGTATCCATACAGTCTCGCTCTCACCTTCCCCTCAACCCTGCGAGCAAGAGCGGAGGTGGCGCCTTCCGCCGCAACCTTCCGAACCCCACGCCCTTCTCCCCTGTGGTCTCTTTCCGACACGGTGTAACCACCTGGGTCGTCTCCGACTCCGACTCTGTCTCACCCGAGCTCCCGCAGGATAATTCAGGCACCGTACTCTCCGCTGTGCCCGTGAATGTGCTCGTTCTGGCACTTGGCCGCGCCACCGACTCCGTCATTCGTTGAGACTCCCCTAACATTGTGCACTTCGTATATGCCGCTGAGGGCTTGGGTGGCCAGGTGTGCACGAGCCCCATGAGCTTGCCCCTGGCCTCCAGTTGTGCCTGTATCTCCGCCTTCGTCTCCATTTCCGCGCACTCTGCGTCGTCCTGTTCGGTTATGGCGACTTTCTTCCATGGTTTGTCCCTTATTACCATGGCCCTGGGTCCAGGTTTGCGAAGGGATCCGGTTTGATAAGCACTGCACCCCGAAGACAACGCAGCACTGGCCCGATACCCGGGATAAGGCTCCGAGCGGTACGTCTTTGGATGTAGTACCGTCCCGTCCTTGGCGAACGAGAATACGAGTGGACCAGACATCCATACGGGGTTGAAGAACGTGTCGAGGTGGAAGTCCTTGCTCGACACAGGCTAAGAAAAGAATGAGATGAATTGTAAACATGTTAGTGGGGTTAGATCAGAATTGCGACTTACTTGGTCTGGATTATATAGGAGTTGATCCGCCGTGACGTGAGAAGGTGTTGGTCTATGGGTGGCATTGTAGCGGTCAAGCGCATTGGGGGGTCGGCGGTGAGTGGCCAAGGTGGCTGCAGTAGACAATTGCATGGTGAAACTGTCACTAGAGTCTGAAATAAATGGGTGGGCTAGGTGTTCAGAAGTCGCGTGAGGTGGGACGAAGAGACGATGAAAGTTCTTTGCAACAGAACGCAGGTATCGATTGCGTCCAAGCGCGATGATCGAGGATTTTATACTAAGCACCCCGCGTACGTGCGACACAATGCGATGCCAGTCATTGCCCAATGCAGCGAACAACGTGTTTTCCTTTGTGTCCATGGTCCTTTGAAGCTTTGCTTGCCTTTGTATGAGATTGAAATTAGGAGATGCCACAACTCCTTTGTCGCGAAGCGGAGTGGCTCCCGGTTGCTCAGCGAATATTATTAAATCCCTGGAATGGCTAGTCTGGACGGGGTGAACCTCCACATTCACATCAGGACACGCTCTAGACAATCAGTCGCATTGGATCCCATCGAAGCGCGCCCGGCGTGGTGATAGCTCGCGGTGGGTAGAACGAAGGACATCTTGAAGATCAAACATTGCGTCGGGATAGGTTTGTTCTTCAGAACCCGGTCCGCACCACATCCACATTGGCGAACGTCCGCTAAACGCGGACTACGCACAATCCCCTGAGTAGACTCATCGACACTTCCTGATCGCCGACGGTGCCAAGAAAAGACATCTACATAGACCATCACCATCACAACGAATCTTATCTCCCATTCGCAAACTTCAGTCGGTTGACAATCGACTGAGGCACCTGTACCTTTTTGATACCCATGCCGATATGCACGAAACCTGACAGTTGATCTCAGGTATCAGGAGACAGAACACCGCGGGCCCGAAAGTGGCGACGAATGATCTAAGATGACTCAAAGGGGGAATACGGGCGCGACATACAGGATATAGGTCGCATCTTGTGCCATAGATGATTAGATCGGATAGCCACCGGTATTCAACGCTTCGCGATCAACCAGAGAGGTCTTCCTGCGACGATGAAGCTGTGTGCACATGCTAAAGTGAGTCAAACGGGACGGAAGATCTTATAAATGCACCAGTCGTCTCGACAAGCACAGTCAGCTCATGTCCTCCTTGTTGCTGGTGATAGTGGTGGTGAACCAACTTTGAGTGATGTACGACTGATTAAATCGATTTGAATTGCGATAGGGACGGAAACGCATCGATGAACGATAACCATCTGTTGGTTGGGATAGAGGCACGAAAGTATCAGAGGGGCCAATCCACATGTTAAAAAGACCCGCTAAGCCGAATTCCATTGCAGAATGCTGCATGCGCGGCTGATTATATGAACAAACATCCCAAGCAATGAAAGAGGTCGACCTAAACACTGACATATGGAAGAACGTGAAACTTCATTGGGGTGGCCGATCCTTCTGCTCTTGGGGGAAAGGTACTTCAGAAAACGAGTACCAGGCAGGCATCCAAGCAAACGCCGTACTGACCTCGGCTACGCTGTTCCTGTAACCGGGTTTCTTCCTCGGATGGGCGCTGTCTTCGTCGCTCGGCCAACACTTTCTTGACATACAGAAAACTTGTGCCGCTGGCAAGAATTAGACCGCCTATACGCATGGACTTTCAAGAATAAGCTTCAGCTCGACATAGTCAAAAGGTCAGCGTCGGGTAGCCCAAAGCCACGAACACGAACCATCTGCCTGCCAGTGTGCATCACCCCCGCTTGCAATTGTAGGATATTTTCTTTGAGTTGATGATGTTTGCGACGCTTTCCGGTTGTTTCAGGCGCAATGTGACCGATGATGGCTTGAGTGCTCCGAACAGAAAATCTAAAATGAATGACTACTCACCCTGAAAAAAGATGCGCTGAAGATTCTAGGCTCAGATGGTAAAAATTGGTGTGGCAGAAACCTGCATACAGGCAAATGAAGCTTTTCATGGGAACAACAAGTCAGCTTATGTAAGTAACATCGTTCGTTGCGCGAACTTCCAAGTGTAGCTTACCTTATGCGTTGACTTCGTACATTTAGGTCATGTACCGCTGCGACGACGTCCAGTTTCCCATGAACCGTTGAGTTGATGCCGGCGAAGAAAAAAAGTTAGGTTTGACATCTGAATATGAGTCCAGGACCACATATGTGTGGGGAGAAACCTTGAATCTCTCCACACTGACACACTGCGGCAGTGCGGTGACACCCTTCAACAAAGGCCCCATGATGTGTGGAGCGATGAGTCGGGTTCATACTGCCAACTTCGGAGGCAAGCATTTGCAGAATGATTCAATGGCTGGCCACGCTTTTGATCGGTCTATTTAGAAGATCCAATTTCGTCTTGCACTGATGAATCTGGATTGGATCGTTGCCCATGCTTACTATGACTGCCTGATGTTCAGGGTTACATCTTCCGCATTTCGTTGACGGTTTATTCCCCGACCAAGTAGTTAGTAGTAGTAGACACTATACCCAATGTAAAAAAATTCCCTCGCTGGGCTTTTATCTGGAGACTGGAGTAAAATTAAAATTGGCCGCAGTCTGAATCTCCGATGTGCTTATCTCGGTGCTATTACTCCTAGTTTTGATTTGAACCCTATAAGATCAATCCCGAGGAAACAAGAAAGTTCGAAAACTCGGCTCCCATCGCGCCTTCTTTATTTAATGCGCTGGTCTGGATCTGGGGTGCCTTCTCAAATGCCTACGTGCCCCGAAAGACCTGCTTTTACGAGTTGGCTTCGTCGACTTCACGACGCGCATCGACATCCGGTAACTCAGGTTAAGGTGAACCGGTTCATTGCATGCATTTGTAAACTTCCCCCCCCTTTTTTTCAAATCGGGTTGTCTGAAACTACTAACTAAATGCGAGAACTGGTTTCCATGAGCCACCAAACCGACGAGAGTTACAAGCCATAGGAGATCTCATTGACACCCTGACAATGTACTGTTTTAAATGCCCCTAACGATGTGCGAAAGTAGTTTGATTGCGAGGGACGACGGCTAGATTAGAGGTTCTTCCGACATGACTTGCCAAATTGTCGGGCCCACCGCCGGGATGCCGTCCTTGCCGCCCGACCGGCATAGTCAGCATCCGAAGCAGCATACTTGGCAGGGACTAGATCAGGAAGCCAGAAGACAGACTGTTGCACTTGTACAGTAATCAGTGATCTGCCGACAAGACTGTCGAGCGACAGGGTGCTATGACCACCAGCAAATAACTGGCGCGGGTGCTATTACTACACTAGCTGCCTTTTTCGAAGTGACGGAGCCGGCCCATTGGTGGCTAAGTAGTAAGTAGTGCTTCGCGTTGAGGATGACACGCGAAGCCGGTGCCGCGATGCATTCTCAATATTGTACTTAAATCCGATGAAGCCTTTCATGGTGCTTGCACGAACTCACGCTGAAACGAGGCTAGAGCATCCGAGTCGCTGATGAAAAGCTGGATTTCATTTATTTGTTTATCTCCGCAGACGAGCCGGATGAAAGTGAACCCTGGGTGTGGCACCAAGACAGATAGTACACTGGATTGACCTCGTTACACCGGGCGGGCTTGAAACGATATGAACAAGGGCAGCTGTGGGAACGAGTAGGGAGTGGACTCCGGCATAGGGTGAATGATTGAGTTTGGGTTCTCATCCCGAGCGGTAGGAAGAGTCTAGGGTTCTTCCGCCATGATTGGAGCCGATGCGGTGCGTGTACAAAGCTCGGCAAATGTAAACATTGGCCAAGTACAAATATTAAAAGGTCGTTCACATGGTAAAAATGACGTCGTTTCTCTGGTTACCAATCAGGCAGGACCGTCAATGTTTTCGTTCCGAAAAAATGTCAGAATGGGTTTCAGCTCGTTTCCGTCAGCATGGCACCTCGTCGCCGCGGGAGGTGCCAACCGTCTTGCGTGTATCGAGGTACTTGAATAATGCTGAAGTCAAGTTCTTTTCGGCCCTTCCATAGTTCCTTTTCTTCTGTGGCGTGTGGTGTGGGGTGCGCCGCACCCTTTTCGAAATTTCGATTGGGAAAAGGCGGATCGGATCGATAAATGTTTCGCTTCGATATTTCGACACAATTTTGAACATGTGAGTGTATTATTACATAACCACCCAAGCTGATGTCACTGCCATGGATCCCTTTCTTCTCTAATTCGGCATCACTACCCATGATCCAGTATAAATTCAGGCCGTTCTCTTGTTTCCTCCCCCCTTCCCCGTTTTTTTGCCTTCGTTCCTCTTCCTTCTCCACACCACCACTTAATTCTTTCGCTCGGCTTTCATGCACATGACAACAATGCCTGCCGTGGTCATAAGCAGTGCGACCGCAATTTGGGACGTCAATGTGAACTGGCCCCTTTCTTCTCAGTGTGGCACTTGGGACCCAAAGGGTCGGGGCGTAGATATCTGGGAGTGCATTCTAGCCCGTGCGTCCTTCTTGCCTATCTATCCAGCTTGTGTATTCAACCTGATCCGTAGATTACTCGATGCCATCGACTTCGGTAAGTCCCGTGGCACCTGGGGTGCTTGGTAACTCACTCCTGTTCTCCATAATGTTTAGCCTCCGAACCCCATGTACTGGCGGTATCTCGGACGTCGGTAATCGCCCCGCATGTCATCGCCCGGCTCGTGGTATATCGATCGCAGTGCGCCCCCCAGTGGCGTAGTCAAGTATATGCAGCAAGTACATTCGAGTCACCACTGCGTTATCAATCGACGCCACCCTCATCACTTCACATATGCTCGGGTCATCACTTGCGCTTCCCCGCTTTGGATGCTCGTCTGCAATGACGAATGTCACTGGAATTTCAATATTATGTTATCTGAGTGTTGAATCACCATCAAATTCTTCACGGGCTGGTCCACGTTTTGTTTCTCAAGCTTTTCTTTGTCTTACCTGCATCTTTCAAACTCGCATATTATACCTTACCTTTTGAGCTCACTCGCAATCTCAGCATATCGATAGAACAGGTTTTTAATGTACCCTTCCGATGTACTCACTAGCTGTGGATCTTAAATACAATATTCGATGGGGCTATTCGTGAACAAATGCACTTGTGCCACTCAGAAGCTCCGTCGGATTGATTATGGTGCCTCTCGTGTCAACCTATCAGCCAGATTGATTGACACCGTACCTGGGGCTCGCTTGTGGCAAGTGATGCCAGTCGGGGAATCGTGGCTGACCCCGTCGATAATCGCAGCTTGCTCACGCGGAGGCATTGTAAGCACGAAACACGCGTCGGGGTAGTTATCGATGGTTTCGAAACATCCAAAGTCGTCCATTGCCCATTCATCTCGTTCCGAAAGAAAGTGTAGCACGTTCGTAGAGGGATGTGATTAAAGGGAAGGGGAAAAAGTGGATGCCGGAATTATTATGGAATCACTGGCTAAACTAAAGGCCGCACCGATCGTCCTAGTCTTGTTTTGGAAAGTGTCTTTTTGTCTCGAATCATCAGGCATGGAAAGAAAAATAACCTTATTAATGTATGCGTCGTCGCCAAGAGCGGGCAAGGAACTTGTGTTGATCAGTGGCATCCGAGCGCGTCGCAAAGGAAGTATGTACATTGCACTTAGCCTGTGAACGCGCGGTCGTTCCCGTATATTTTCACCTTTTCAGTGGCTGCACCTTATTAATTACTTAGGTAGAGTGCGGGAGCCACTGCGATCCAGTCTAAGGTATCATGCAATATTTCAGGTTCCCGGATCATAGCTTGCATGTAAGACCCAGATGGGAAATGATTAATGGGGTTCCATCATCCCTGACTCGGCCTCGCACCGGACCGCCTCTGTCGAGTTTTCAGCAACCAAATTTTTGTCTCGTTCCTCGCCAAGGCTGTGGGACGGAGCCTGAGTGACACCAGTGACCAGTGACCATGTAGTATGATAGTCGATCGGTTTGTGGTGGGCGCAAGTGCCAGTATGGAGATGGGCGACAGAGGGATTCAGGATCGCGCGCAAACGATGAAAGACTACCAACAATGGCCCAGTCGGAAGATGATCGATGATCGATGAGGCACGGATGTTATTCTGCCCGTATCGTTGCTTTGACCAAATCGTCGACTCTCCTCGGGGAATGTGACAAACAGATATTGTACGGACGGACCGAATTTCCAAATTCCGACCTTGGGAATGTGGCTTTATTGACAAGACAAACAAACCTCCAACATAACCTGACTCGGAGCTCGCGCTCAGTGCTCAGGTGCAGAAGTCGAAAATATCAACCCTACTGAAAGGTATACACATTCACATGAACCCTCATCCCTAGTGATTACAGCAGGTGTCACATCAATAATTAGGTATGAGCATTTGTCAGTGCCGTTTGCGTTGACGATGCACCGGGCCGCACTCCGTGCAAGGTGTATAACTAACATAGTTGCTAGTGATAGGTTCGGAGATGCACAGGTGTGTCATGTCCTAGTGTTGCAATGCCTACTGCCTCGCGTTCACATCTTAAACCAAACGGAACATTTCATAATGATATATTTAGATCGGAGAGTCTCAGTTCTGTTTACCGGGCGTTTGAGCCAGTTGGGGGCCCGCCGGGCTCACCAGCCGTCAAATATGATATATGTGAGTGGCATCTTATTTCCGGGGCGCGGCGCGCCTCATTTCACGGCGTCCGCCTGTCCTGATACATACGTCGAACAGCCTCATCCTCATCAGTGACAAAATGTTAATGTTGTCCGCTCCGCTCACAGGGCCCGAGTTACTTGATGTGCTCACCATGTATGTAAGCCCTTCAAGCTCGTGGTTTAAAATTAAAGTTCCCGGCCACAACTTTCTGCAACGTGGCTTCACATGCCTATAAGTGTACGGCACCTGGAGGTAATGTCCTTGCTTTATGGCGGACCATCGAGTCCAGCGCTGCGAAGCCTGCACCATTTCTATAAACAGCACATACAGCCACGCGACGCCATTAGCGAGAATAAAATTGAACGCCGAGTTCTTTGTCGTGTGTGTAGGATGAAGGCGCCACAAATTGTATCGATTGCTGCTCGGCTCCCTTGATTTTTTACAACAAAGCATAGTGTACCCTGTGTATAACGCGCGCGTAATAGGCCTGGCAGTTCTGATCATCGTTTTCACAGACATGAGACCAGGCAATGAAGGCCGTCGTGGGACTCCACCAGAGGCCGCCGTAGAGATGCACACGCGGTGCTTGGTTGACAATGGCAGAGCGATCCGCGGACGTTGCAAATTGTCCCATCCCAATTTGCGTGTCCGCGGATAAAGAGAGCGGAGAAACACTTCAAAACCAGTGTTAATGCATCAATGTCGGTGTAGTGGCATCAGATCTTCAGAGGGTATGCGCCGATAATCTGAGTTTGAAATCTCGCAGGCAGTTTGATGCTTCGCTCGCTGTGCGCTTCCTTACAGATTTGATTGTCCGTGACTAGTTGGATTCCAAGAAGCTTTTCAGAAAGGTCTGCCATCGTTATCATTCCTGCGCAATGTCTGACTAAACGACTGCATTTATATTAGCCCCGTGGTGCTGTACATTGGAAGACCAGGGCCCGCCAATCGACCCTCCTGCCCATTTCCCCTGGTCTTCCTGGGTTACCATGGATCGGAACGTTATTGGAGTTGATGCGAGTACTTCATGGATAACGTATCCCGAGTGGGCAGGTACATACGGTAGGTTCAAGTGATGCTGAGTTCCCAATATCGGAGTAGGTGAAGACTCATAGTTGATCGCAAAATATCTCCTCGAGAATCGGTCCAGAATCTACTCAGATCGTCCACTTCTTGGCGTGTATGGCTATGAAGCAGCATCTCGAAAGGACGGACCCGACATCGCGGCGAATGTGTTGGAAATAGTTCACCTCTCGTACGTCCCGATGTTTTTATTTATTTTAGTTGCAACCATTCCGCTGCGTGAGCCAATCACATTCCTATCTCATACTTGGTCGCGGAATGAATTTGTTGGCAGTTTCCACCTCCTGTCGTGGTTTCCCGGTATGTCATTTAAAAGTGTATTCGCTTGCCTTCGCAATCTCAATGCCAGTGAGACGGAAAAGGCGTGCGCACACACGAGGCACTATCTCGACTCAGATCGGCTGTTTGAGGATGCTCTTCGGAGATGAATCACTTCGTGTCAATGTTAAAATAACGACAGTCGACTGGCGTTATCGCTCGCTTTATGACACACCGTGGACTGCACACCATATTGGAGAAAGATATGGAGGCACTGATGGACACATCTGGGAGTCTGGGACAACATTTTTAGGTACGCCGCTTCCAAAGATCACAAGATCGTTTTCCCACATATGTTGTGACTGTAGTACGGGATGCACTCACAATGCTCTGCAGTCGAACTCCGTCTTGTTGTCGCTTTTCCTCTTCGTAATGTCAACCCAGCGGCACAGGAAGCGCAAATAGACGCCGTAGTGGGGAAGGCTTGGTTACTGACCGACCTTTGCTGCCTTACATAGATGCTATTTTCTGAGAAACGCTCAGATGTAACCCCTTGCCTCACTTTGTGAGTGGTTCCATCCATCGGGGTTTTTTTTTCTGATCCATCCAGCGATGACTCACGCCTCCGTGGATAACGGATGCCAGTGATTCAATCACATCCCAAAGAGTCAATAGCTGGCAATTCATGCATGCTCGAGCATCTGTCGACGCCACATTCAGGTGCAATCCTTTTAGGGAACTCCACATTCTTTTGAAACAGGTTTTGATACCTGCGCCTTGGACCAGATCGATGGGACACGACAAATCCAGGTACCCCAACCCATATGCGCTCCTCCCTGAGCGATTTTTCACTGATGACGGTTCGCTGAAACATGGAACACATCATGTTCGGATTCGGTCGGCGCATCTACGTTGGGAGACACTTTGCGGAGACGTTCGATATGGGCGGTGATCAATATACTGGAGCCGGTGGACGAGAATTCGGTAGAGATCCCGGTTGAACCGAGATCTCGACCGGCCTCGCTATGTGGATGATGAACGACAAACGCTCTTCTTTTGAATTAAACACGGAGCTTATCCTACGCGCAGCTATCCTCTTCCATTCAAGTACAGGGTCTTGTCCCAGGATTCTGGGAATGAACGCCGATATATTGGAGGAGTTGATCGCTGCTAGCACTTGGTGCGAGGTATCAAGTCATGCACTCGCAAAATATCTTGCATGCAGAGAAGTGAGATAAAGTACATAGATCCACATGTAATAAATACATCCGTTTCTGTAGCGGTGACCGTGCAGCAAAAAAAAGAGTAGCTAGTACATTGGTAATTGAAATCATTCAAGTTTGGAGAAGGTGAACGAGGCAGCGTCACTATATCATGAAAATGTCGTCACGAGCGAGTCCACAGATCCACCGATCAACCTGAAGTTTATCGAGACAGCAACTTTCCAGGCGCAGAGGCGAAGACGGCCAACCCCGGCATCGCTTCCATGTAATCTGTGAAATGCAGCACCGCATTCTTATTCGACCGTACCGTCAATCGCTTCAGCGCACACCGGGATCGCCCGATCATCTCCATAAACGCCGCGTGGGGCCATGCGTCGCGCTCCCGATAACAAAAACAGACGTCCAAGTCTTCAAGCGCGGGAAGAGTGAGCGCGTTAAAGATGGAGTCAAGCCCCGATCGAATCACTTTGATTTCGATACGGCGCAGGGTGGGGTGTGTTATCGATCCTAGTGGGAGTCCGCGCAAGGCTGCGAGTTGGACATCGTCTGCGGAAAGACACGAGGCAACGAGGGACTGGAGCTGACCACAGCGCGCGAGGAGCTGGATGAACAATGTGCTATTGAACAAGGCAAAGTGCATGTTCAGGTCGACCAAGTTACCCCAGGGCAGGTCAATCCCATCGAGGGACTGCAAATCGTGGCTGAGGTTATGTAGAAATGCTAAACGGAGGGATTTTGCAGATGCAGGGAGTCGGATGGAAAGGGTATCTCGATGAGTGACGATTCGGAGACGTTCGAGGGGCAAAACGAATTTGGTCTCGTCGTCCGGAAAAAAGATAGTAGGGAAAGAAGGTCCATACCACCAGATGTCATTGCAATGGGCGATGCGCAATCGGAGCCAGTGTGATATGGATGACACAAGGGCCGGGTCCTCACTGGCCATGTTGATGTCATTGAGGACCCGGATAGATAGAGGAACGCTCTTGGCCCTGGTCAGCCAATCTTCACATCCACGACGATACGCATCACAGGCTGTTTTCTGAAGGTGGATGGAAAGGGAGGACCAGAGGCGTGGGGTGGACATCGCCACGGCACGCCAAAGACGGCACACCTGAGTGAGCACCAAAGGAGAATCGCTGTCCCTGGGAGTGATGTATGGTGCATTGGGCAGGCAATGGTAAAACACCTCTCCCAACACCTCTGGAGGGATCCGACGAGCGGGGGAAGTGAGCGCTTGGTGGGCGAGCAATGATCGGCGGAGGTGAGCGCTGTTCTCCTCGAGCTTAGCTCGCATGGAGACAAGGGTCTGAATGGCCTCGTCTATGTTCGCCATCTGTAACGCAAGAGTTGAAAGTTGGGTGTTTCGCTGGGAGACGATGGCATCGATAAGCGGGATGTCTTGATGACTTGGAACGACATTGGCAGCGGTGAATTTCGAAAACGGGGTCTCTAGGTCGCTTGGTTGATGAAACAAAGACAAGTTTGAGAACTTGAGCGCCTTAGATAGAGAGGTGTCCAAAAGGGATGGCTGTCGGAGGAAGGCATGAGACACGATTGCGCAATCGACTCGCAAGATGAGCAACGCACCTTTCCGAGATACTGGTCGCGCTGATCCGTTACCATGGTCTGCATATTATCCATGTCGGTCCAGGTATACTCTTGTCGAGAACGAAACGAACTGCGCGATGACTGGGGCGCTTCTTGCGAGTACGAGGTCAAGGGCAAGGGGTACAGGTACGGTATGTGCCGGCTAATGAATTTTGGCGAAGTGCGGTCACGAGCCAGGAATCCAGGTTGTGCGTCCCTTCCCCGTTCGCTGTCCCGCTCTTGATCTTCGATTGATTGTATGGATCACTCAGGTCCTTGTGAGGGAATTGTCTCACAGACTGTGTGCCTCTTCGCCACAGATCGTGACCAGCTAAGAGGGTCCCGGGCGACCAACATGCTCCAAAGCTTCTTTTCTCCGTCATCTTTCACGCCAATTTCTATCGCAGATTAAATCCACCAATCCTCAGTGGCAGCCGTGAGTGCTCTTCCCATGGGGTTTATGACTCCGTCGTGGATGATGGCATTCGTATCTCCGGCCGTCATGACACGTTTCCGAGTCTGCACTAATTAAACTTCATACGTGTGGGAGCACATTCCCGTCTCAGATGGGTATTACTGTAAGGGCTTGTCATTGCACTCTGATGCATGATGGATCAGTGTAAGCTGTATCACGCGACCGTTGCTCTGATGGACCGCCTACAGGTACTATCGCGATCCGAATGGGGTGTGCAGTGGCATCATGGTCCATTTAATTTGAGTTGGCATCGCAGGTGAGCATGGGAATTGCATCCTCGGTTGATCTATATTGTGGATGCGAATCTTGTGGTCTTATCAAGTTTTCACTGGATGCATGTTCTTACTTACACAAGGCTGGGGCTTTGTGTGTGATCAAGTAATAGATTGGATGGGTTATTTTGAAGGGTCGATTTGGAAAACAGAGGCAGTCAGAGGATCAGATCTCAGTATTAAGCCTGATACCTCGACAGCAAGAAACGGCTTCAAACACGGTTCTGATACCATACAACTTCATACCACTGGTCCTCCACCATTCGAGCCATAAGTAATATTCTCGAGCATAGATAAGTCATGCTCTGCAAGAATCAATCGACCATTATTCACACTGTCTGGCTTGAATATGTCACCTGATTTGCCTTCCCAGATCTACCAATCGAAGTCAACGATTTTGAAATTGTTCTGATCCATCTCGAAGACTGTCGTAGAATTTCACCAAATTTTCTTTGACGAGTGACTTGACCGTCTTCAGAGACTGGCTTCCGACGGAGCGTTTGATATCCATTACTAACGTCATGACGACCATGAACCAGCCCACGGGGCAGGCTTCAAAACCGCGCAGTGTAGGAACACACGCCATGGACGCACAAGAGCTTCCGGTGAATATCGTTGAAAAAATTTGACGCATACACGGGGTCCGTGCAAAGAACCATTACGGCCGAAGAAAACGAGTCGGGCCCGGGTTTTAGCGGGCTGTGTCTGATATATAATGGCGTGCTGGTTGCCGTTGTCGATCCGAGAGGTGTATTAGTTGGGATAGGGGAAAAGCCGGGACGTTGGTCGACAGATTCTCCGGCGGTTTCAACGCCTTGTAATATTGTTGCAGTTTTTGAATGCCTTTACGAAGTGCGACCAAGTGTCGTGCCACAACCGCAAGATTGGCAGTATCCTTGCTGTGCAACTCGAATGCGATCGGCATAGCAGTAACTGCACCGTCGGTCACGTATTCCGAGCACCAGCGGCAAAGACAATGTAAGGTCCTATATGAAAGACGATCAACAACCCGACTGAAACTGCACTCATGGACGAACCAAAGATCGACGACAGAAAGCAGGGCAAAGGAGAATGCGCCATCTAAACTGCCACTTATTTTGTTACCTCCAGGTAGTATTGGACATCTTAAAAATAGGGTTCTCCTTGGGAACTTCCCACTTCATTTTTGACTGCCACAATGAGACGGTACCCATCAACACATACATCATGAATTTTGATCTCCAATTACAGAGCTGTGGAAGGTGGCAATCCTGTGGCCTTCCATGACTTGGTAAATTGCATTCAACTGGTGCAATTTCCTCGTCATGAACACATGTCATGACATCTGCAAGTTCCAGTGCAAGTGCGTAGTCTTCTTCAGTCATAGCATGTGCAGATTTATGATGCTGCCGCGTGATGAATTGACTTAGGGGCAGCGACAGTAGAGGGAAGGCACTTCCGCGTTCTCGTTGAGCGGCTTTGACTGGTTTCCCCAGAACAGCACTAACAATAGCTGGAGCAACAGGTACTACGCCTGTTAGTGAAAAATTCGGCAAACCACATAATCCTTGTACTTACGGGGTGCTTTCTCTATGACAATGTTTAACGCCTTTGAAAATGGGACGTCATCACAAAGATAGCCTATATTCCAGTTCCCAGGGACAAATTGGCCTTCTTCACTTCTCTGGAATTGGAAACGAAGCAATCTTTGATAGTGGACCTTCGACGCCAGAAAATGACACGCAGAGATGACATATCTGCGCAAAGTCCAGGAGGTTCAACGATAATCCCCACAACGATATCATAATCATACGCACCAACGATGATACTTACCAGTCCAGCTCTCGAACATTCATTTAACATCATCCTGCGCTAGTTCGTGCCTACCGACGGTTGTGAAAGTAGTCCTGTTGAACCCGGGGGCACGGACCGGTGGGGGACCAAGGTTTTGCCGGGACGACCCGGGGGCCACTGTCGTTGATGAAAGGACAACAATAAACCAGTCTATCCCGGTCAATCATAAGCATGAAATGAGACTGTAACGCTCTACAATAGTGAGATGGTTGTGATGCTGATCAAGTGACTGTGCTTTTGTTTGTTTTTAACCTTTGCCTGTCATGTCCAACGTGGCATATGAGCGGCTGCCACTGCACTCGATTTCGGATTCAACAACGAACTCTTGTTCTCGTTCCCGTTCTCGTTCGCCACGTCGCCGCTCGTCTCGCAGGTCCAACCTGTCCATTTGGTTGTTACGCCCACGCACGATACTCACGGCACTCAAAGTCGTCGTCCCGCTCATAGTCATTGCCGTCCTCATTGGCCTTTTCCTCTACGAACCCCACATCGAGCTCGCATTCTACTCCAGAGAATGGATACAGAACGAAATCGCCCCCATCGAACCCCTCTTGGGCTGCTTCGACCCCGACCGTGTCAGCCCCGACTACAACGTCTCTCGCTACCTGTACGGCCCCAAACACACCGAGGTCCATGCTGGCGTACCCATGCGGTTCGACATGGACTGTTACGACTTCGCAGCCACTATCCAGCCCCCACCACAATCACCTGACCACCCATTAATACGGCCCGACGACCGCGTCAACTATCATACGTACTGGCGTGTCGACCTCGCACCTTTCGACGAACGGCAGGAATACATGCTCAAATCCTTCTTTGCAACCCAAAACCTTGACAATGTCCGTTTAATCATGTGGTCTAATGGCGACCTGCGCGTATACCCGATTCTCGACAAATACCTCACTCTGTTCCCGGATGCATTCGAATTGCGTGTGGCTCACATTGGGACGCTGGCGCGAGGAACACCCCTCGACGGCAGTGGTTTATTGGACTTCAATGACAAGAAGGCCTGGGTGGATGGGGATCTCGTTCGGTTGTTGGTCGTGTGGACTTATGGAGGTGTTTGGATCGACATGGACTCGCTGCTCACCCGGGACCTCGCACCCCTCCTTGAACATGAATTTGTGACCCAATGGGATTGCTACGGTACGTCGCTTTCTCTCCTTTTCAGCTGTAGAGCCGACCCTGTATCCTATTCACGCAGACAAACCGTACTTGGCGCTGAACGGCGCCCTAATGCACTTTCACAAACACTCGCCCTATCTATGCGAAGCTTTCCACGTCATGACCACTTCCTCTGCACCCCGCCCTGGCTCGACCGACTGGGGTTCTCTTCTCTACCTCAAGCTCTGGCGCCGACTTCTGGCGGCCCACATTCCCCCATTCAAAATTCTTCCCTTTTGCTTTAGTGACGCACGCGCTTGTCGCTTGGATAATCGTCTTCCGGACCCGTTTGAACCAGATCGATCGAGCGGGAAATGGACGATGGGATTGGGGTTGGAGGCGGGTGGGGCGTTGGATCAAACGTTGGGCCAGGTGTTTTCGGTGCATTTGCACAACCAGTGGGACAAGGCGTTTCCGAAGGGTGGGTGGGTGGAGAGACTGCTGTTGACGCGGTACGAAGAAACGTTGAGAGAGCAAGGGGTGCAACCAGACGAGGGTGACGACGTTATTGAGGACCGATGAGGCTGGTGTCTGCTCTGGGAACCGATGTAAGTACTACGAGACTGGCCTAACCTTGAACACACTATGCTGCATTATGCGTGACTCAAAGTCTTCAGTCAGGACTCTACAATCTTGTGAACGTTCTCAGTGTTCACAGAACGTGGACGTCCACAGGAGGGTCTCTACCAGAGGACAAACGTTTACGACTCGTATTAAGCTAACTACTAATTTTCAGCACTGTTCGATCCACCGTGTTTCGTTATGATGTCCTTGCAATCCTTACACATCCATCTTCCTGTATTTCATCCCATACCCTCCGACCGCTTTGAGTGGTATTGCGTTCGAGTTTTCCGTATAACCTCCCGTGTCCATATCCTCCACTGTAGGCCCAAAGCCAACACTAGAAACGGTCGTATTCGTATTTTGATGGCCAATACTTTGCGAGTATATGCCGAATCCTGTGTCGAGCCCTTGGTATCTGATTTGCTGGTCGTGATCGTAGAGTTGCCGGATACTGATGATGAATCGTGGCACGATAGCACATGAAACCGCGTAACTGAAAGAGTCAAGGAAGATCAAGAAGTCAAAGTTGGCTATCGTGACAGCATTGACGATATTGAACAGCACGTTCCTGGTTCGGATGGTTA
This sequence comes from Leccinum boreale, assembly GCA_038092235.1. NCBI lineage: Eukaryota > Fungi > Basidiomycota > Agaricomycetes > Boletales > Boletaceae > Leccinum > Leccinum boreale. The sequence goes on from JBBPPX010000108.1 coordinate 26,170, forward strand.
GCAGGGCTAATATGATTTGTGCGGAAGACAGGGAGAGGGCACGATGGGGAGAAAGTGAGACTGCGACATACACAACGAAATAAACAGCTCCCTCCTTGACCAGTAAAATTATAGACCGATTGCTCTGCCAGACCTTCGTCACTCTATACATATCGATCGAATATTTCAATGTTGGAATGACAGCAAGGATCAACATAACAGCCCCAAGAACAAATCGGGGAAAGGCTCTCCATGTTGCTGAGGGGGTTGTGATAGTGGATGCATAGTTGCAAAACTTGAAGTTGAGGACTTGGCCGACCGAGACTAGGGGAAAAAGAGGTCAAAGCTCGACATACTAAGACTAACTCGATTGGGGGCTTCCAAACGTACCTGCAAGGGTCTCACCAGGTGAATAATATACTATTTCCCAAACGGATGAGACGAGGACTTGTGGTATGTAAATGAACAATAGGATCCCGAGGATCACTTTGTTGTGACTCCATAGTGCACAAACGCGCAGGATCATCACAACTACGACATGATTCAGCACAAAGCTAATAAGGAAGCAAAAATGACAACTCACGATCGGCAGCAGCAAGGAATATCATGTATGCCCAGTTTCCAATCACAAACAGAACCGTACCTGCAAAATTAAACCCATGTTTTCATCCGGCAACTAACAACTGCGAGAAAGTGACTTACATCTGTTTGGCTGTCAAGTCACGCTACGACGCGCAAATGAGACACCTACGCCTATTTTGAACATGGTCATCGGAGATTAGCTGTACTCGTCGAAAAACTGACCAAGTGAGGACCAGGCAACAGAATACAACCAGCTGCAGGTGTTATTTTTGGTCAACCCAATCAATCATCTAATATCCTGGAATATGGAACACACTGATAGCAAGAAGACTTGATAGCGGACTCCGAATAAGCAAGGTTTCGAAACTTCGAAGTGGCAGAGAGGGACATACATAGCCCATAGGAGACCAAGATAACGGATCTGCGGAGCAACAAATTCGATGAGGGCTTCGGAAAAAAAAAAGTTAATACGAGCTCCAGTGACGTACGATGAGGAATAGAGTAGAAACCCAGGTCCATCGTTTGCACTATTGCGCTGTTAGGAACTCATTTGTAGGTGATAACCATCCTAGACTTACCCAGACCTGATCTACCTTTGTAACTCATCAGCCATCAGATGGGATGAAGTTGGTAAAATAATATACCTCTTGTGAAAACGTAAGGACTAGGGATCCAGCGGACAGAGATTCAATGATCAGAAGGAGATAGCATGTACAAAGTAGTGCTCACTGTAATCGTACGCGACAATGGTGAATACGACCACTAGTGGGAAGATTTGTGGGATCAGTCTCTTATCGGGTTTGTGAGTAAGCTTACCAGGTATAACGACAGACGTCTCTATGCTTTGTACAAGACCATCCAAGTCGGAGTCAGAGGACATGACAGTATACACAAGAGAAAGGGCGGGGGTATGAACCGAACTGCGGGGGAGTAGGATTGGCCGAGTCAGGGACTCTTGCATTTATATATACTGCTTTATCTTGCTGCATGAGGAAAATGGACATGGGCGACAGGTACAACCGCCAATATTTCTGATCGGCGGCCCCAGTGCGATGTCGACACGAGCGTTACGTATACCGTGCGCTGTCCAAAGTTCGAATAGAATGACAGACTCGGTTCTGAACGACTCGACCTCATAACTTGAAGGATCGTCCGAAGACCGACGACCGCTGTCCACGTCATGATCGTTGTCAATTGTTTGAGTAACTTGTTAGTATTTACTTAGTAGCGGAGTTCAAAGTTAGAAATGACCCTATGCCTCATTGCAAGTCACACGACGTGTACAGTAAAGCCCGGCGCTCTCGCGGCGATGCGGGTCACTGCGCATGGTCGTCGTATGGTCGTGTTTTCATGATACTCGTGAGCACATCGGGGTGAGTAGCCTTGGTTGAGTCAAAGGTAAAAAGCTCGTGCGACAACGTCTCACAGCGTTACTGTAAGTGACGTTGTTTGCTTGCAGCCGGATTATCGAAGGGACGGGTTTGGTCATTCGGTCCGAATTGACATTGCCAGGTGGCTTGTAACGTTACCGCTTGGGTCTCTGATTGGCGGGTTGGGGGCCAATGCGGCTCCGGGACTCTCGCCAGAACCTTTGCCGAGTTATAACTCGGGTACTTACCTACGCCAAGTCCTCTATGATGCACGTCCAATTATCGCGTGCGCATTGCGCACGCGGCAGTACAAACAAGCAGGGTCAGTTCAGGTCTTCCTCGCCCCGATGCACATCAGGTGTGCCAATCACGACTGGTATTGACGCAGAAACCGTAAACAACGGCGACTTGACGGTTTCTGAGAAAAATGCAGGTTTTTGGGAAACGGGGAATACCTATGCCTCTGTTTTTACCGACAAGAATAATGAGACTACTGCTCATGGTACGCTATGAACGTGCTTGTGACGATCATCGCACTCACCAAGACACGGCGCGCTGATCAGGAAAAAAAGCCTACAACACTTGCTTCTCAGCCTCTTTTCCCCGTTGCCTGCGCCTCGACCTTGCTCGCCACCCAAAATATCGCTACCAACTGCTCTGATAGTACAGACCAGACGAGTTGTTGAACTCAGGCTGGTTGAAATGACGGAACCCGAGCACAAGGCAGTGGATGTCGAACCACAAGCGAAATGAAAGCAAACGAAACGACCACTGAAACGTCAAGAAGGGGTCCACACAATGTTGCCAGACAGCCCGGTGAGCCTGAACATGAGCCCAGGTTCCTTTGGTGTTGCGGCCAGTCATGCGCACAGAAAACGACGCGGACGCAAGTCTTCCTACCTGACAGGGCAACCGAGGCCGCGGCAACCCCACGTGAGACGCTGAGTCGACATTGTTGTCGTCATCTTTGGTTGAAACAGGAACGCATGTATAAGTATGTACTGTGCCGCGGAAACTCGCTCGCTTGCCGTTTCCCTTCTCAGTCTCTTCCGCCGCGTCAGTAACAAGGTTTGGAGGAGCCAACGGGAGCACCCTTGCGTGCGGTCCCACTCAGGCTCAGTCTGCTAGTGCTTAGCTGTGCCCAAATTCCCACCACCCGCCTCGACAGAATCAGAACCACCAGCAGAGGAACCCATGCATGGCAAACGCAAATATATGTCGGTGTGCTTCGCATTAATACCATGTTCATCCACCTCCGCCGGCTCAGGCTTGTGATGGCGTCTTATCGCGTCTGTTTTATTGACTCTCCGCGCCACACACGATGCCACCGACGCTTTTTTTTTCCTGATTCGACCAATCCTGGACTGATGTCGCACTCGTTGATTGTTCAACGACAATGAACGATCCAGGCCCTTGTCCTTGACCAAACAATGCGTGTTGTCATATCCTCGCCATGTTCTTATCTTTTCCTGTTTGTTTATGTCCGTCTCGTTTCGTTTCGCTTCGCCGCCCGTTTTTGCGATATTCCTTTCCCCATCGCTGGCACGGTGCCACAGTCACTCTCCGTACGCTGCTTCGCAAGAGGCAAAAAAAGAAATGCGTTTCTGACTCTGGATGATGTCGTAGCACGTGTGCCGTGGGTCGATTAAAGATTTCCAAGTACTACGCTGAGGTGAGCGGTACCTATCGTGCACACTCCCCGATTGCTCGACAACATCCCCAGACATCCGAGATATCCATTGCCCTTGCCATTTATTGTTTGCCATAGTTCCCTAGCTCTGCTGTCAAGACCGTCACAAAGTTACCACCTAGTCATCCCCATTACGTTGTACCACTCGCCCTTTCCCTACAACTCGATACCCTTCTATACATAAGTACAGGTAGAGCACACCGGCGCGCATATAAATAAAAATAAAACCAGATACGAGCGGCCCTATGCATCGCTCACAGCAATCAACTCCTCCAGCTTCTCTGCATTCATACCTGGAACGCGAGGCACGATCCTGCAATCGAACGGGAGAGGATGCCTGTAAACAGCAACCAAAAAATTGAGTTGAATGCGAATGGACGAATCAGTCACCATCATCCTCTACTCACACGGCGAGCGCGCTCGTAAACTTTGGTTCGACGGTGATTTCGACTCCGTTTTCGTCCAGCGGTTTCGATATCTGGAAGACGGCCAGCACTTTGGCGATCGTGGACCACACTGACGTGTCGGCAAAGTGTCGTCCGACGCACATTCGGCGACCAAATCCATACGCGATGTGTAGGACGTCGTTTGGTTTGAGCAAACCGTCGTCGTTGAAGAATCGTTCGGGATCGAACGCGTGTGGATTGGGGTATCTCCTCTCATCGCGAGACATCGCCCTGAAAATGGTATGGGTCATCAAAGTCTGTTTGGAATGAAGTAAAAGGGTCTAACCACAGGTTCGATATAACGATAGCACCTGGAAGAGCGAGTGTTAGTGAATGTTCTGTCGCTGTGGCAAATGTCAAATGTGTTACCCTTTGGGATGTGGAATCCGTTATACACGTCATCGTCCACAGCAGCATGGGGAATGGCTAAGTGGTTTCAGGCGGCGTCAGCATCAGAAACTACTCAGGGTCTTAGAAGTGTCACTCACAGAGAGGCGTGACGGGGTTGTACCTGAATGTTTCCCAAAATATGGCATCGACGAGCGGCAGGGAAGGTCGATCATCTATCGATGGCAATCTGTCCCTGCCCACCACAGCATCGATTTGCGCTTGTGCTTTTTTCTGAACTGCCGGATTCAACATCATCATGAGGAAGAACGTCATGAGAGTCGAGTGAGACTGTTCCCAGAAGTTATAGCACCAACGCAAATTCTTCGTAATATGGACTCACTGTTTCCGTCGCAGCTACAGTGCGCGACGTATTGAGTAGGGACCAAACCGAGTGTTTAAGGTGCTTACCCAGAGACGCAGAAGCAGCTGCTTCACCCAGGGTCTTCAACCATAATTTATCTGGCACTGCCCCTTTCTCCCCTGCCTTTCTCAGTGCGTCGTGTATCAAGCCCGGAGCAGCATCGCAGTCCGTCTTGACGGAACAATGAACAGAGGCACGAGATGAATGTATATGGATCTCACTACATTTTGTACACAACGTTGGAATTGTGTTTCGACAAAGTGGCCTGCAAGCCTTTTCGCAGCCGCTATTTCCTTTTTGAATGACATACCCGGAAGCCATTCCGGTAATGTCTCCACTGCGGGAAAGTGATGTAAAATTACTAGATGGTATCGTGGCATATACGATCTACTTACGTATCGGGAAGGTGGAAATGGCGATCGCGACGCCGGGGCGCACGACAGACAAAGCAATTTCCTGAACTTGCTCTAGACCCTTTATGACTATGTCGTCCCTAGATTCGGGGTCGTAATCATACACGCTGTTTAAAATAACCGAAGCCGTATATCTTGGCGTAAAGTCAACACGTGTTTTGCGGCTGCACTAAAGCTGGGACACGTACTCGAGCACATGATCGTCAAGTTGAGTTGGCCTATCGACCAGCCGTCGGAGGAGTTGGCATGCCTTGTTGTGTTGCAGAGACAAAAATCTGGGTGCCGCGTCGAGTCGAAACGTCTGGTGGCCAAACCGTCTATGGAGTCGCCATCTGTCACCGTATCCCACTACTGCAGTGGCGAAATCGACCCCAGACCTAGGATTGTTAGTAGTCCAAATTGCCTGTCCGATACCATAAGAGGGACATACATTTCGTTGATAACGAGGTGAGGACGGTCAGAATAGTTGGAAGAACGGTTTTCAAGTAGATCCTTTGCCATTTCTTCCGAGTTGAGGATAATAATATCTTTGCCTAATAGTCGGGAGTATACAATGTCACCTGCACAGGCAACTACATGAGTAGTAAATTTTGGTCTCTACATGCTTGACTTGCCGTAAGTCTTTGCCCATTCGCTGTAGGTTCTCCACGGGGCACCTGCATCGATCCCGATGACATTTCCAACCCAGGGTAAGCCAGGAGGACCAGGAGGGAGTGGAAAAGTAGATCTTGCATCCGAGAAATATCGTCTGCCGATATAGAACGTGATGCACCCAAAGGCAATGGCGTACGCGATGGTAGAGCTCGTCATGACAGGACGGAAATAAAATGGAGAGTCGATGGCAAAAAAATCCCTTCCATCTTATAAACGCCTCATTAGTACACCGTTCCGAGGAATCACGGCAGGTATGCTGGCAGTTGGATGGAGGTTAGCGTGTGTTTCAATCCGCTTCCTAAGAATTTGAGCCTGGCGTCTCCAACGTTATGTTACTAGTAGACGCCCCAAAGCGGTTTGTTGGGACCATGGGCCGCGAGCGTGTTCGCAAGTATGTTTCTGTCTCGGTGCCACCTAAGTTTCCGAGTCTCGTACATACCTATAAACAAAAATGAGAACCCTGAACCTGTATGTAGCATGACGTTAGGTCTGAGTCAGAGCCAAAGGGGGATGGATTTGGCAAACTTTGAGTCTTATCATATAGCTTACGTTCAAAGCAAACACAAATTCGGGTCCCGGATCTACATCAGTGATTGTGTCCGATCAGCCCGCAACGTTGACATTCGGAAGTGGCGGTATATGATTGGATCAAGTGGTTTGTTTGGACGATGATGCCATGAGCGTGTTCACTATTATGCTTCTGTCTCAGTGCCACTTGAGTTTTCGGGTCTCTGTGGGTCCTTGCAAACGGAACCAATAGCCCTGGAATCCTGAATATGTGGCACAGCGTGGGGGCCAAAGGACAAGGATTTAGTAGAGAGCATTGCCATGTGGCGGGTTGGCGCTCGGAAGTGGCAGTACTACATAGTATTGGACCGGACCGATCGGTCGATCGCCTGGCAATTGTTGCGGAAACAAAAGTCTTGCGGGCTCGAAGGAGCAAGGGATGGTCGCATGCAAGGACCGAGACAAAGTGTCACTAAGTTCAATGTTATTGAGACATCCGCAATGCCACTTTACCGTATAAATTATACCGCTCTCACCAGGGATTGGGACCCACAACTTGATCACCTGCACATGGTCTTTTTGAACGTATCAGGATTCCTATAAATGTAACCTGTGGGTAACAAGGGGTATTAGTCAACGAATGAGGGATTGAACCTTTGTCAACTTTTCTTCACCGTGGCATTGATGAGGGCAGCCAACGGCCTTCATAAAATAAAATAAAAATAAAGAAGGGGCAGCCAAGAACTACTAGTACATGTTTGACGAACTGAGATTGCGCTGTTTCAATGGCGCAAGTACTGACATGGCATCCACGCCCACCCGATTCTTTCTTGAGCGTTAACCATCGCGGCGGCCAAGACGCACTCGTTCAGGGCTCGAGCAATGTCGCTCATCAGACCTCGCTCGCTATTCAACATTCTGAAATTCGTCGTCCCTGCCGCCCTCTTCGCACTCTGGTGGGTCTGGCGATCGTTCGAGCCCCATCTCCACGTCGACCTTGTTTTCTACGACCGCAACTGGATCACGAAGGAAATACGACCCATCACCCCGCTCTCTGATTGCTTCGCTCCGGACCGCGTCAGCCCGTCGTACAACCTCAGCGAGCAACTCTATGGAAAAAAGCGTTTCGAGGTCCAAGCAGGGATCCCTATCCGAATGGGATTAGACTGTTATGATTTTGCCGGCACTGTCGTTCTGCCAGAGCACGAAACTCTTCAACAAGCCTGGATACCACCCCAACATCGCAACCAGTACCATACCTACTGGCGTACGGACCTCGTCCCGTTTGGGGAGCGCCAAGAATTTATGCTCAAGTCCTTCTTTGCCACTCAGAATCTGCTCCGCTCTCGCCTCATTCTCTGGTCAAATGGTGACCTTACCGAGAACCCGATCGTGCAAAAATACCTCCAACGCTATCCCGAGTCTTTCGTAATCAGCATCGTCGACATTCCTACCCTCGCCGAAGGCACGGCCTTGGATTCGAACAGCCTTCTTCGACTGAACGACAAGAAAGCATGGGTCGACGGTGACCTTGTCCGTCTCCTTGTCATATGGCACTACGGTGGTGTATGGATCGATATGGACATGCTCGTCACACGCGACCTCGAGCCCCTTCTCGAGCACGAGTTCGTAACGCAATGGGACTGCTGGGGTAACGTCTCGCTTCCCTCCCCCACCCGTTTACACGTCGATTGACAGCACACTGTCTAGCAAAAACCTACCAAGCGCTCAACGGCGCTCTCATGCACTTCAAACAGCATTCGCCCTACCTCTGCGAAGCCTTCCATCTCATGGCCAACTCCACACCCCCTCGCTCGCCTTCGACAGACTGGGGTGCGATCCTCTACCTCCGGCTCTGGCGCCGCCTTCTCGCCGCGTCGATCCCTCCATTCAAGATCCTCCCTTTCTGCTTCAGCGATCCCCTCGCCTGTCGACTCGACAACAGCGTCCCCGACCCGTTCTTGCCCGACCGTGCAGACGGACACTGGGTGGAGGGGTATGGTCTGGAAGAAGGTGGTGGGCTCGACCGAGCGCTTAAAAAGATATTTGCAGTCCATTTGCACAACCGGTGGGATAAACCGTTTCCAAAGGGCGGCTGGGTGGACCGGTTGCTGCTTCAACGGCACGAGGAGGCGTTGGAAAAATCGCAATACGAAGTAACGGAACAAGACGATAGCGCGAGGGTATAGTCGGGATGAACTTTTGTGAGTAGTTTTCCGAGAGTGCGTTCTGGAATCGATGGTTGATATCTTCCTCTCTAGAAATTGCCTCCGTTCCTAGACTTTGAGAAACAATGCCTGTTGAAACGTTGACGCTTGCTTGCTTCTCTATCGTTTTCGATGTTCTGTATGATCGATAATTAGATACGACACGGACCTCGTGCATTATATTTTCATATTAACAGCACCAGAATCACCACCACAAGGTTGTCTGCAGTGTAATGTCTTTTCAACTTTCAAGTGCCTGGTCTCCAAACATTATTCGTAACACGACGAAGAGATATATCATGTCGGGTATCACTTCACCAAGGACTGAGCCACCCAACTATTATCCCTCTAACAATATATTTTTCCGTAGATTACATTCTTAGATGGTACGAAGTTGAACGATGCCAATTCATGCAGTATTCGTAGAGATGGAAAAAACAGTGTGACAACGAGCAGAAATGACATGCCGAAGCGGAGTATGGACTTGCAAGCTTGAGCGCTTGAGCGCTCAGCAGCGTTACTACATTTTGTGACCGGCCGGCCAACTGTTTGGCTCAGTCCTTGAGCTTGGTGAGTGATAGTAACGAAATTACAAGGTCGGACAATGTCCCCCCATTTATGTAAAAGGGATGGAAGAGGGAGGGGAGAACCAACGTGGCGATCAAACAAAAAAAGAAACAAAAACTATACAAAACGACCATGGATTGTGATAAGAATATGCTTTCTACTCTCTTTCCTGGTGTAGTCCATGTGTGATGCGTTAATTCAAACTGTGATACGGGCATGATAAATAAAAAGAAAAGGAAGTTGGGAGGAGGCGAATCGCGATCACCCTACCACCGAATCATCGGATAAAAAAGCTGTGGGCTATAGCGATCGCGCACGTCGCCGCACATGCCAGGAAACCAAGCGGGTACCCTGATGGGTCGTCCTGCGTGCTCGCCGACCAGAGCTGTCAAGGGATGGTCATCATCAGGTCACCGTCCTAGCTCAGAGGCCAAGGGAACTCACGTAGCCCCCAAGAATCGGTCCAAAACAACGTGCAAGGCTGACTATACTCTGTGCAGCGCCGTTGGCAAAGCCAACCGCGGATGGCGGAGTCACTAGGTTGGGACATCAGTCTTGGAACACAGTGCACGTAAGAGAGGACGTACTGTAGTTCAGAAGGATCGCCACGGACGTGTATGCAAACGTATTGCCACAATACCGAACGGCGCTTGCGTTCGTTCGTCAGTAACAAAACTGGATCAGTCAAGGTAAGTGCGCTTACGTGCTCACCGAGAGCGCTGGGGAAGGAGAGGAGAGGCTAAGACCGAAGGTGCTAGAACGACTTCGGAGGTGACTCACCAGACATGAGGAAAAGGTTGCCATGGTCAGTCGCACTTGCAAAGACGCGGTATGGCACTACCGTCAGATAAGCAGGTATGAACAACAGCGACCCCATTCGGAACATCGCCATATGCGAGAAACGTCCACGGGGAGGGCTAAACCTATGGTCAGAATCATGTTGTTCGCAAACAAAATGCGTGTACGTGCCCGATGTTTCTGAAGAAAGATGTTAATATCGGATGATAGGCGAACATACGAGTTACTCACGGATAGAGGTAGAATTGGTAGACGATCTGGAATAGGCACATCAGAGCAACTGCAACATACGAAGTGAGTAGCGCTTCGGATGAAGACACCAAGAGTACGCACTCAGTTGTGAAAAATGTCCCGGGCTCAGATTCAACCCTCCAGACTTATAGTCGCTGTCGTCCTCATCAACTTCCCTGCCAACTGGAGCAAAGGACAGACTCACGTGACGAGATACGATAGGAAGACTTGATCGTGCGTCGTACTGTGCAGCGCCAGCAACCCATACTGGATGATGACCAAGATAGGGAGTTGTGACACCAGTGATGTGGGTTTCTCCACCACTTCTTCCACAACCCCGGTCTCGGCCGTATCGATGGCATTCGCCGACCCTTGACGCTCAAAAATAGGGGGTAACGCATCCAAAGGCTCTGCCTCGCGTAACTGCGCATCAAGCACAGCAGTCGGTGTCCGGACGCCCGGGTGGGCAAATATACTTGGGCCAGTTGCAGATGAGCGACGGGAGAGACGGCTGCCCCCGAACACCGAGCCAAAGGCAGACGTACGTGAGACAGAGCGTCGGGAACCGCCTCGGATCGAAGGAGACAGAGCGCTTGTCGAACGTGGACCGCGATGCGGCAAGATTGTTGCACTACGAATGCTCCGCGAACCCGACCTCCCGCGGACCGGCCCGAGGGCGTCCTGATCGTCCTGATCATCCTCTTCCATATACAACCCTCCTTGCTCCTCGTCCATGGGCAGGTCCATATCCAAGTCATATTGTTCCTCGTTGTCGACGTTCATCGCAGCAGCAACCCACAAGTCAGCAATATTCGTCACTGCATTTTCGTTCGCCATGAGCAATCGTTGTGTGAAGCTGAGCTCTGAGCCCTCGTACGAGTGAGGGCCATCGAAGAAGGCACTCCGACTCCTGAGCGTGCTCGCCATACTCCTGCGTGGCGTGACCGTCCTTGCTAGTCGGTGTCTCTGATTCCCGCTGTAACCATATGCGGAGCCGTTTGCCCGGCTCAGTCGGTGCCTATTCAAGGGCGGAGATGAAATAAGAGGGAAGGACGGTGTGGTGGGGATCTCGGTGGGATGGATGACCGGAGAACTTGATGCGGTATAAATAGAGAATGGACGAGAAATCTTCCGCTTTAGTGTACCAAAAAACCCGGTAGGTTGCTCGACATCAAAGGGCTCGTCCACACTTTCGTCTTCTTCGGGTATTGGCGGATGCTGGTCTCCAGGTTTCTCTAGGGGAAGGCGAATAGTACCTTCCCTTGGTCCTCCGTCTGGCCCAAGGAAGAGCGACAAGATCGAGCCTATGCGAGACTGAGCGATTTAAGCGAAATGAAGAAGGGAAATGGCGCACCGATGATGGCTATACTGCCAGCTACAGCACATGGCAAAAAGTACGGGAGTTCTACGAAAAAAGGGATATGGCCAAACACCTCTGGCCACTTATCCGCAGGTCGCTCAACTAAAATGTGCACATGAGCTGCCGAAACAGTAGATAAGGAGGAGATGGCGCACATGCTCCTCCTACGACTGCTCCTGAGACACCTCCTAATCCCCAGCAGAAGCTGCAGATGGAAGTTAGGACAAGATGAAATACGAGGGGAGGATTTGGTTACCCCATGATCGCATATGCTCTGCCTTCGTTGGTGGCGTCGGTTACGGTGGTGACGCATCCACGAGCTACGCCGACTGCGCCAGCGAAGATACCTTGGAGGAGGCGAACGACGAGTGCCTGGCGGAATGTTGTGCAAGTGCCGAAGACTGAAACGGTGACCGCACTCCCAAGCAAGGAGAAAAACAAGACAGTGCGATTGCCGTGCTTGTCAGCGACGGTAGCCTACACGATAATGAGGTGAAAAAGAGCAGGACGAAAATGGCGGGTACACACCCATAGTAGAGAGGTGAGGAACTGAGTGAGGAAGAAAGCGGCGACTGGACGAGCAGGGTAAATGCATGTCTGATGACGAAAGGAAGTGGAGGCCGACCTAGAACGCCGGTATAAAAGGCAATTTCTGATTCATCTTTGAACTCGTTGAAACCTGGAACGATCAAACATCTCAGAGGTGTCACACGATGTGATTCTGAATGAAGGCATACCTTTGACCATGAAGAGTAGGAACGGCATCGATACGTTGGCGAGCAAGAACTCGCCTAGCACGGTCTACGCAACGCTGAGAACCGTCTTAAGGGCGGGATAAAGGTATGCTCACAATGGACAACACGGTCATAGATAGCGCTGGCAAAGGGGTCGAGTCAAGTTCGCGGACGTGCAGCGCGCTCGGGATTGGCGGTCGCTCCGATGTTGGAGACTTGATCCCGTGGTCCTCGTCCGGGCCCATCAACCTGGATAAGATAGTCGACCGTGCCCAGGAGGCGCGTCGGGGGAGCACGCGCTCGTTAACGTCTTCGACGTCGCTGGGTTGTTGTATTCCCAGCGCGTTCGGTACGCCAAAGGAACGTCCTGGCGGCGATGACATGTGGACACGGTGGGGTGCCCTCGGAAGGGCCTGTGCGGACGCGCGTGATCCAAATTTCCTAGGCATGGCTTGGTGGTCTTATACAGATCTCGACGAGTAGTACGCCTAACCTCGCCAGACTACGCGCTTATGTAATCGCACCGTCGTCCAGCCATTCGCAGAAAAGCCTGCTATCACGCCTCCTTCTTATCGACCTCCTGAGCTTGGAGCATCCATCAGACGACACTGATGACGGCTCCTCGCAGCCCAAGGTCTACAAAAGTGCGAAACAAAAGTTGGAACCGCCACCGCCAAATCGCGCCGGATTTCCCCTACAAGACATTGGTTCCTGGTTACTCTACACGAGAAGTCGCCGCTAATTTTTCCATTGGACGAGACTGGCTGCAGTCGATATGTAAGTATTTATGGATCCGACGTTTTGTTTCCCCGTAACAGACACTAGTACTGGCAGCGTCTGATCTCGAAGTGACTACTCGGATGCGTGACCCGGTGTGACACGGAATGATAAATTTCTGCGATTGGCTACTCAACCTGCGAGCGTTCTCGTTCCACCTCACCCGACCGTCTGGTAATCGTTATCGTTTCGCCTCGCCCGTCTGGTTTTTTATTACTAAGTACTATGATCGTTCTAGTCTTTTTTTCCCGCTTGTCTCGTGGTTGTCCTGGTTCCCTGTCGTACATACGGCCAATACAGCCGTTGACGTTCTCCCGCTCCTCTCGCCAGCGCCCGCCGCACCCACCCAGCGTTAAACCCCAGCGTAGGGTTAAGGTTGCCCAGCCTCTTGGAAGGTGGAGACAAAGCAATCGCGGCTGAGGTTGCTCGAGAGACGGCTGAAAGGAATGGCGAGGTAGCCGAAGACGACACTGGCTCTGACTCGGATGAACTGAGTCCGACATGCCCGGGCCCGGGATTGCTATTTGTGTGAGAGAATGATGGCATCACATGGAACCTGCCTGCATGATATACCGAGATGCTGAAGTGGCATGCAGAAATCTGCCAACTTTGACAAGACAGCAGCTTGTATACGCATACAAAAAAGTGCCTTGGTTACTTAGATATGCCTATGCTTGAATGATGATAACTGATCAATATCATGTTATCAATCACCTGCCAGTCAAATTTTACCGGTTTACTAAGGGTTCGGGAACTTTCAGATAGGCTGAAGTTGCTTTTCTATTTCCATACAATCTATCCGTTACATCCACAGGCCCTGGCATGAACATAAGATCAGGAAGGGCTTATAGGCGCGTACGCATCACCTCACTAATGCTAGCGCTGCGGTAGTGATAACTTTTGTACCTTTGTCACAGCTTCCGAGTGTTCGCGTCAACTTCTTACCCAATTGAGGTGCAGAATTCGACGCCCATTCATAGCCTATCATAGGTTCATTTACTTACCATCAGGCAGGCCTTAACCACTACCTCACCCGTTCAACGTTGGCCACCGGCTCCCCGATGAGTCGCACCAGATGTAACGTTATAGTTTTGGGTTCCCGGTTCAGATCTGTATGACATCGCGAGTATCCAGGGTGCCTGCGGATGCCACCGTTGAGGGCCTGCGGACTCAGATTGAAACCAAATTACGTTTTCCCTCATGCTCAGTGCGTCTGTGCATCCCGTGAATCTCTCTGACCGTCACGGCCCGGGATATGCGGTTCTCGGCAAACTGTCTATATATCCGAACTCAGTCATCTGTTCGTTACCCGAACAGTAGCGGGGATCTACACTCCGGGAACGACATCTTCATATCATCGTTCAATTGGTGCGTTTGTTTAGGATGTCAATATTGTTGTGGGGGCTATCAAACCTCCCGGACTGTAAGCAGATCCGAGCAGTCTTACTCACAACAGACGGCTCTCCTCCATGCACCATGCATCAGGAGAACACAAAAACCACTCACTATTATGATCGATGCACTGTGAGTGGAACTAATACCAAGTGACAACAAAGTTGATAATATTGCGTGCGAGCACAGACGCAGGACCGACGACTCGATGAGATGGGAAGGAGCTTCTTAGTGTCCAGAATCCCAACCAAACGACAGTGCTGCTTCTGTCGGTAATGAGTACTCTCCAGACGACACTGACGACTCAAAGGCCACGATGGAGTCCGACGAGTCCGACATCGACACGTCTTCCTCCCCTTAATACCACCCAGTTCCCGCAGTGCCGATGCCGAGCGGCCGACGACCCAGCATACTCTTCCGCAAGTCTACTAGCAGCTCCACGACGACTCTCCGCTGCGCTTCGACTTCACGCCGACTTCCTATACATCGCGAATGGAATCGCTTGACGAATGTGCGTCCGACGGACGACGCTTTGCCGACACGTCGGGGTGGTCCATGATCGCCAAATTGCTGGCCGTCTTCCAGATACTATCGAAACCCCAGGACGAGGACAAAGTCGAAGCTTTCACCGTCGAACCAATATCTACCCTAAGGACTAATGCCACAATCTCTAGGTTTATGCTATCAGTTCTTTGGTGCGAAGGACAGTACTAGCTGTCTCAGGCTGGACTTCTTAACTTGCAGGGCCCGCAAACACGATTGTTCAAACATTCACGGGTTGCGGCGAAAATTGAAGAAAAATGTCGATCTTCATGTTACAGTAATTCTCCCCCTCGTCGTACTGTCTTATCTCTGTTCCTATCACAATGTGTCGTTCCAAGTCACATGCTCAATCTGTTGAAAATCGTAAGCCCCACTTCTCTATGTGGTCTTGCTAATGTGGTACTTTGATCATCGTCATTACAATTCAGTCCGGAGAAATCCCGTAGTAATTAAACAATGTTTCTGTCCGGCGGCCCGGCCTGTTCGAAATTCTACACCAGGATGTTGTCCACTTTGAAAGTCGACTGGTCCTCGCTCGTGGTTATAAGTCCGCATGGTTATTCATTTCCTTTCCCTTGTTCTGGTCCCAACATTCATCGTCGCTCCTTTGTCCTCTAGTCTGTCATTTCAAGATGTCCACCTCGCCCTTCACCTCCCGATCGACCTCCACAATCTTTCTCCTTCCCGACCTCGTCTCACATTGTTCGTTTGATCTGCACATGGACAGGAACCACGAGGTTGTTTCAGTCGACTCGAACCGGTGGCTGTTAGACGGTGACCCCGACCTCGATGAAACTGCAACTCGTGCCTTTCACGGCCTCAAGGCTGGAAAGCTCGCGGCGATGTGTTATCCTCATATCGGCTATCCCCAACTCCGCGTCTGCAGCGATTTCCTCAATTGGCTCTTTCACCTGGACAATCTCTCCGACGACATGGACGATCGTGGCACAGGCGAGGTCGCCAACATGATCATGAACTCACTCTATCATCCACACACGTATCGTTCTCCGGCGCGCCTGAATCGGATGACAAAAGAGTCCGTGTTTTTTTTTTTCTTTCTTTCCGATATCGACCCTTCGGGTACTTCCCTGACTTCGGACCGACATGCTGACTTTACCCACCCCGCTGCCAGTTTATTCAAACGGATCAGTCAAACGGCATCTCCGGGTACTTGCCAACGGTTCTTGGAGACGATGGAGCTCTTCTTCCAAGCGATCCATCGACAGTCCCTCGACCGCGTCCACGAAGCCATCCCCGATCTCGAGTCATACATCGCTCTCCGTCGGGATACGAGCGGCTGCAAACCCAGCTGGGCGCTCATCGAATACGCACATGACCTACACATCCCCGATGACGTCATGGACTCTCCCATCATTCAAAGCCTTGGCGAAGCCGCGAACGATCTCGTCACCTGGTCCAATGTAAGTCGGATGCTTTACACCAGCATTGACCCCGTCATGCGAAATAACTTCTCACCGGCAGGACATCTTTTCGTACGACGTCGAACACTCCAAAGGGCACACGCATAACATGATCGACGTCGTCATGTACGGACAAGGACTGGAACTTCAAGATGCTGTCGACGTCGTCGGCGATTTTTGCAAGCGTGCTATCGATCGGTTCGTCAACGACCGCGCACGGTTGCCTTCCTGGGGGCCCGCCGTCGACGCGGACGTACGCGTTTACGTCGACGGACTCGCAGATTGGATCGTGGGAAGTCTGCATTGGTCTTTTGATACCGAGAGGTATTTCGGTAAGGCTGGGAAACAAGTCAAGGTGACTCGCATGGTTACATTGCGGCCTAGAGCCGCTTCACCGCCGGTTCGGGGGATGTAGCAACTCGGCGGTACCCGTTCGGTCTGTTTAAATCTTCGAAGCGAGAACCGTCGAGCACCCTCAACTTGAACGGTTGCAGATCTTTGGAAAGCACACTTACGTTGGTTCGGACCTCCGTCTTTTTATCACATCGGTATGCACGATACCAATCAATCTACTATTGTATGTAAATATAGATACGAATACTGCGTTATTTAACGCAAACTTTTGTATGTTGAAAAATGCAAATGGTTGCCCAAGAAATTCTGAGTCAGATATCGTACAATGGATGCTGTATCAAATATGCTGTGATGCCAACGATGCACGTGAGGAGAATCCCTAAGGGGATCTCACGCGCACAATTAATTAGTAATGAACGAACTAGAACGAATGGGAAAAAGGACAAAAGGCCGAATAAAAAAGGGTTGACGCATGTCAGGGATGCTGAGTTCGGGAACCATGAACCTCGAGGCCATCGTCGGCCTTGTCTACGATCACCGGCAGGAAGGGATTCCCGTCCTTGTCATCGAACCGCACACCTCTAGAACTCCAACGCTCCCGCCATTTTTGGATGAAAAGGGCATGTTCTACTACCCCTGCCAATGTTCCCGTGTTTCGGATCCGAATCTGTCTCAGCTTCGGCAAGGTAGACTCTTCAATCTGACACATCAGGTCTTCTAGTGGTTTCATGATGTAGGCTGCGAATATAGGAAACGGTACACCGACGAGGTCCTCGCTGATAGGGAAGATACCGATGCGCTTGAGAGTGGGATGGTAAAGATTTTCGAGCTGCTGATGTGGAAAGATGGTAACGAAGGTTTCGAGGTTCGGACATTCGGCAATGATTTCCGGCAAAAGTGGGGTGTATGCGACCGTCCTCACTACTCGGATCTTGTGTCCGTGCGTTCGCAAAAAATCTGGACTGAAAGGAGAAAAGCCTTCTAGGCGCTGTAGACAGGGCAATTGATTGGGGGACTTGGAGAGCATGAGAAGGAGGGTATTGAGAGGGACGTTTCCCAAAGATGCGTGCGAGAACGAGGGACTGTCTCCCAAGATGAGAGTTCTAAGGTTGGGTAATATGAGGTGCTCTTGACGGGGTCTTTCGGGGTATGATCCGTATATATTAGCCAGGGTGAGGCTGCGAAGACAGACGACGTCCCGGAGAACGTCGATCAGGTCGCTCCACGACGGACTTTCGTTGCATGTCCACTCCACCCTGCGGAGGGAATGGGCGCACGTGAGGAGCGCTTTTACGACTTCGGTGGGGGTCTGTGTGGGAGGGAGGATAGTCTGGGAATTTGGGGTCAGGGACATGTAAAAGTTGCTGTTGATAAAAATCTCGAGGTTGGGGGTACAGCGTAGAAGACGGGCGAGGTGTCTCGCGTCCAGCTGAAGTGGATTGTGGAGCTGGACGTCCACGCGACGGGTCAACGAACCGAGTGCACGGCAGCCGTCTTTGGCCTTGCTTTCCTCGAGACGATCAGCAAAGATGATGACTTGTCTGGAGCAAGTGAGGTGGATGTGCTCGTGGATGAGTTCTGATACGATCAGATACCAGTCTTTGCAGACCGATAGCAGGGCGAATCGGGTGGACTGTGCCGTGCTCCAATAGACATCGGCATCGCGAGTTTCGGAGAAGGGGTCGAGTCGGTCTGCCAGCAGTACGCCGGGCACTCGGATGACGAGGGAAAATATGTGTCTCCAGACCTCGACGGGGAGGAACGGTGCCGGGGCCATTGAAAGGGTATCCAAACAACTGCCACCGCGGCGTGAGGACGGGGTATAGGAGTTCCCACAGCAAATATAAGTAGCCCTCACCTGTCAAGACAAGCTGCTGTAGCAAAGAACAAGCTGCGCGAGTCTGGAGGGGGAAACGAGGAGGAGAACGGGGACGAGGAGGAGGGGGAGTCGGGCGGGTACGCGGTGCAGACTTTGCTCGAGGAAATACGCGCAAGTCCGCTTGGACCCACAATAAGGCCAAGAGACCATTTATAGTAAACCATGTTTGGATCAGAAGGTTCTGCCAAACAACCGCTCTGTCCTCGCCGACGACAAGGGCGGGTCCTGAGAAATGTCCAAGAGAAAGGCACATTCTCAGCGCCAGTCAGCAACTAAAAAATTGAAGGTCCGTTATGGGTCGCTCGACCGCTTACCGTGGAAGGCGGTCTCGAGACCCGTAGAGACCGGCCTCGACGCCGACGACGGTATCCTCGAGCTCGAAGAAGTCGACAACGTCGAGGTCGTCTACGACGAAGAAGACGGCGGAAAAGTCGTCAGGTTCAACGTTCGTTCACCTTCTTTGTAGCTTCTCTGCATTACGTCTAATATGTCCGAACCTACGGTAGGTCTTACAGGCTCTAGACACCAGCAGCGCGCCCAACAAGCCGTCCCGCCAGTCGCCCGCCAGCCTGGAAAAGACCTCTCAAGTGTCGTTCGATTGTACGATATCGTTATCGTTCAACGTCGTGTGTGCCCTGGTTCACCTCGCAAACAGCTTCCCTCCTGCCCGAATGGCGCTCTTTCAACTTGCATCCTCATCTTCTCCAAGTGCTGCACGACAAGTCATTTACCTCCCCCACTCCAATCCAATCACAGGCACTCCCGTTTGCACTCTCACACCGGGATATCATCGGCGTGGCTGAAACGGCACGTCTCACCCACTCTACCAATGTCACCGACTAACACGGACGTTCTTAGGGTTCAGGGAAGACCCTCGCTTACGGACTACCCATCATCCACCGCATACTCTCTGAGCCGAGGCACCCTACCCGAAAGCGCAGTGTTCAGGCCCTGATCCTCGCTCCCACTCGAGAACTCGCCCTGCAAGTTTCGGACCATCTCAACGCGTTTTCCAAGACGGTCGACGACTCCCTTGAGGAAGAACCCGAGGATGTGGATCTATCGAAGCTCCGAGGCAACATTAAGGGCAAGGGTCCTGATGGCAGAAACGTGCATGCGTTACCCCTCATCAGCATCGCCGTTTTAGTCGGCGGTATGTCGTCCCAAAAGCAACGGCGCGTCCTTGATCGAGGAGTCGACATTTTGATCGCAACGCCCGGGAGGTTATGGGATATTCTCCAAGAGGTGCGTTCTTCGTAATGTTGGATCATCACGCTCTTGAAAGAAAAGGGTCCGGTTCAACCAGGATCAAGTTCTCGCGCAACAAGTTCAGAATCTCAGAGTTCTCGTGTTGGATGAGGCGGATCGCATGATCGAAGCTGGGCACTTTGCTGAGATGGACAATATCCTCCGTCTTACCCTTCGCACTTCAAAGTGAGGTAATCGACTTGACGCGAACGAACGCAACTGACATACTTGTTTCAGAGAGGACGAGATAGAACCAGAACTAGATGGTCAGGAAAGTAATCCAGTCCCACCCCCGGGCAGTGATTTGCAGACTTTTGTGTTCTCTGCAACGCTGAGCAAGGACCTGCAACGAAACCTCAAACAACGTTCAAGACGCAAGCCAGGTATCTCCAAACCGCCCAGCACAATCGGTGAGTTATAACCCCGATTTGAATGAGTGACAGTGCCCATTCCACGTAATGTGTTAGACGATCTACTTCTGCGCCTCGACTTCCGCGATCCACAGCCAGAACTCATTGACCTCAGCCCGGAGGGCGGTGTCGTCTCCACGCTTCAAGAAAGCAAGATTGAGTGCCTCGCATCCGAAAAGGTAACGCCACGAACACGTTGCCACCACGTAGCATTGACTCTTTCCCTGCAAGGACACGTATCTATACTACTTTCTGCTACGATATCCTGGTCGCTCGCTTGTGTTCCTTTCGGCAATCGATGGGATCAGACGCCTCACACCCCTTTTGGAGCTCCTTAATCTGAATGTGTTCCCGTTGCATTCGCAGCTGGAGCAACGGCAACGCCTCAAAAACCTTGATAGGTACTTGATTTAACGTAGTTTCTTCAGTTCGACCTCATGCTAGCTTGGCAGATTCAAGGCAACACCAAACGCCATTCTTCTGGCGACCGATATCGCAGCCCGGGGACTGGACATACCCTCCGTAGACCATGTCATACACTATCAAATTCCGCGGTCTGCCGATGTATTCGTCCACCGGAATGGTCGGACCGCGCGTGCGATGCGCAAAGGGTTCAGTTTGCTCATGTGTTCTCCCGAGGAGAGGTGGATCGTGAGATCACTGCTCTCGAGTCTGGGTCGTCGTACGTAGATCCTGTTCCCGATAACTTCACTAACATTTCAATCGCGGCCTTAGAGGATACGGGTATACCCGATATCAGTGTCGAGTTAAAGTTACTCGACCACCTGAAGGAACGAATCCGGTTAGCGAGACAGATAGATACGCAGCAGCACCGAGTCAAGAAGCGAAATCATGACCGTCAGTGGCTGAAAGAGACCGCGGAGGCGATGGAGATAGAGCTTGACTCGGACGTTGTGAGGTAAGCGTCCCCACCCCTGTTCCAATCAAGCGATGCAGGTGCCAACATGCATCGGCGGCAGTGCTTCCGAAGATGAAGGTGGGCCAACCCAGTATCAAAGGAAACGGACGGATGTCAAGATCGCATCTTTGAAGGCTGAGTTGAAAGGGATGCTTTCCTGGCCGTTGATCGCTAGAGGAATTTCCACGCGGTACATCACTTCAGGAAGCATACCGATTGCAGACGACATACTTGCAGGAAAAGGTTAGTCTCTTTCGGTGATGGGAAAGGGAGTGTGGAGCGTGACCTAACGCGATGACACACTAGTGCACGAATCTATGTTGGGGCTCACGAGGACGGATGCCGGAAGTGATGTCGTTCGGGTCCGTCCGACGCGCTCGGTGAAAACGAAACAAGAGAACGAGTTTGAAGAGTGGAGTGGGATAAGGAACACGGTTGGAGTAGATCAGTGATCCACGAGGCTGGTCTCATGAGAATTTATTTTGTACTCCGTGGAGCTAGTCAAGATCTTGATGGGTGGCGCTTCGTCTAAACTCCGCTCGCTTTTATCCTATTTCATTATTGTCCAACCACCACAACACGTCTCTTCCTCCCGCACCTTCTCTTTGTGACGAACTTCGATGACTACCCCTCCTCCTTCCCCACTTAGAATGACTCTCACCGTCTCCACCGTTGCCAATGCCTTCGTAAAGTTCAAACGAGCCCGGCATGACGCTCTCGATTTCGCCTCGGGCATACCCATCACTCACCCAACCTTGTCCGGGGAGGATGCAACATGCAAGCGGCGGGTACCGCTCAATCACGGAGACCGATTTGTGTGCAAGGATGCGGTGGACGTGGCCAAGTTACTCCGCGGCTCGCGGGCGAGTTTGTTGGAAAAAGCCGTATATCTTGGTGCAAATGTGCTCGTCGAGGAGAGGTGGGTCTTTCGTCTTGTTCTTTTCTTTCTTCCATGTGGGCCAGTGGAATCTTTGGTTTTGGACTTGTGGCACTCTAGTGGACGGGTGGCACCGGAAAGTGTGGAGTCGACGGCTGACAGCCCCTGTTTGTTTTTCTTTATAGTTGGGTTTGCCAAATTCGTATACCAAAGAACAAGCAGGATGGCAAGTTTCGGGTCCATGTTAGTATCTCCACCAAGATCTGTTCGAGCATCTTACTGACTGTGACTGATCGTGGTCTAGATCCAATACTACGCATCCGCTTCGCGGTCCTCCCTTCCGGACCCACAAAAGCCCGTTGCCTTGGACAAGGTGACGAACGTGCCTGGACTAATGACCATAATTGAGCGTGAAGAGATCTCTCGTTGATCTTTTCTTTGTTTCTCCCACACCCTTCTTATCCCCCCTCCTTTTTCAAAGCAAAATATAGCATCGTCGTTCCTTTCTCTACATGGACTAGCAACAACATTGCACATTTTATCTCTTGTAATATCAAACCACCTGCATCGTATGACGTCTTAATGCTTCTAATGCACCCTCATCCTTTATGACTGCAGTAATTATTATATTATTTCATATATGCACTTCTTTTCAGGACATTTAGTTCACGTTTCGATACCATGGTCAATGCATGGGACACGTGTTGAAACGGGTCGAGGGAGGATCGATCGATCATGCCATCGTGCCATCAGCATCTTGACGTCCAGACTTGATGTAGATGAGTCCGATTAGGACGTCACTCAACCTAAAGCAGCGTGTTCTGCTCTGAGGCGTTCATACGTTTCAATACACGGCATTTACTTGCGATCCGAACAGTCACCATCCTTTTCTAGGACGGTCAAACAGTCTTTCTGCAAACATAGATTCCGCTCTTGCAATGGAGCTAAACCATTCACTGAGGACGCCACCCTCTCAGCCACCCGACCACCATATGTTTAGCTTCTCCATGTTATCCGACGCTCGCCACAGCGGTTGGGAAACCCGCCAACAAGGAGAGCAGCCTACTCTGTGCAGCTTTAGCGCACCGAGCCACTGGCCGTATGGTGTGGTTCACCCGGGCCACGGTCATCATTGCGTGTAAACTCGAGTACTGACCAGATCCTCTTCAGACTGGTCTCAATGCATCGCTAGACTGACGGTTGCAAAAGAGTTTGGAGTTCTTTCAAGGTATCCTGCTCGACGAACCGTCTACGAGCATCCCCGTTGGATATCTGTCCCACTCGACCACCACTCGGCCCGTGCTTGCAATGGTTTCTCTTGGATTGCCCTTTGCCAACACTCGTGGGCAGCCGATTTCCTTGGCGAGAGAGGCAGGGTCCCATCGGAGCGGTCAGTGAGGCGATGGGATACCAAATACGACGGTAATGTCATCAGATTGGTCATTCTGTGAGGAAGGGCTGGCGGGTAGCCTTCGACTTGCAGGCCATGGCTCATGGACGTGCAGGGAAAGAAGACCCGGTGTGTCGCATATAGGCTGGATCTTGCTAGCTGGATTTTCACTAAAAATCTTGTCCCAAAATAGGGTTGCAATAGGTTAGGTTGACGTCCGCCGCTCTCGTGATCCTTTGACACTGGAGTAGTGGGCTGACTTGCGGTGGGTTCGGAGCCCACCTCCACTCCTGTGATAGCGACAGTGCACCATGCACTCATTCTTCTTATGTGCTTTTGATCGGTAGGTTACTCTTCGGATCCTGTTGGCATGACTCACTCCAACAGCAACTCGGGTGGTTTTCTGAACCATGGTTTCTGCCACTTTCCAGGGAGGCCTGATCTATGTTTCTCAGCGCTTGAATTCTGCCTGTGTAAGTTCTGTGCGGGGGAAGACGGAGAGTGTAACTACGGTACGACTGTGCCATAAGCCTAGACATGGAATTCAACGGTTCCGATGTCTTCTTTCATGACCATGTGAGTGTCCCTTTCGAATGCATATTTCTCCAAATCCTTGATCTCCGTCGAGACTGTAGGCATCCGACAAAATGGACGTCCAGTGAGCCTCCTCTAGGCGAATCTCGTCATAGGACGCAGAGTGTTGTATTCTGCCCTCTTTTTCTCGCGTATAAGATGCTCGCCTTGAATGCTCGAGGAAGAGAAACTACTGGTCATCTTTGGTGCATTCTATGACGAAAGCGTCGTTCTTCTGGACTGCGTTGTTACTTCTCGTTGCTGTATACGCACAAGGGGTCACTTACACCCTCACCTCCAGCCTCTCCGGGGAAGCTTTCCTCTGTGGGTGCTTTCGAGTGGCAAGCTGTTCCCGACCCCACTGACGGAGACGTACGTGAATCCTGACCTACGCACTAACGAAATACACATCTGTCAGAGAGCTCAAATCATTAGAAACTGAACGACGGCTGAAACAGACGGGTTGTGTTCGATCAATGGCACTAGCGTTATCTTGCGGGCCGACGACACGACCGTCCTCAATGGCACCGGCTTGTGAGGAACCACCTTTAGATTGAAATCCCTGAATCAGTATAGGACGCACGTTGCGATGTAGGTGTCGGTCGTGATCGAATTTACTTTCCAACAACGATTTCAGCTTTGATGCCACTCACATGCCCGAGGGACCTGACCTGCAATCTGTGAGTGACATTATCATGTAAGGGTTCTACGTGCTCCACTTTACTTCAGGGTTAGTAGCGCTTATCTTGACAAAAATCACTGCTAACATGGTCTTGCCGTATGTTGGACTATAGGATGAGTCGGTACCTAGATGAGTTCTGTTCTATGCGCTGACAACCAACTTGAACCCAGGAAATCGGTGCTGATTGGCCAAATGAGGTTTAGGTGCAACGAACACGTACCGTGGACGCCCTTGAATGACAGCTTTACAGGGTGAGGTAGACATCGTCAATTGATAACGAGTCGACTCTCCACACCAGTGCCAGTAAGTTTCCCGTCAGCATCGCATACGTCACTCCACCCAGATTGCACCATGCCGGCTACGCGCACGATGACTGGGTATGTACTATTCTACTTTTTTTGTTGTGCCTTGGGATTGACGTGTGTACGGGAACGGGAACGGACTATGATGTCACAAACAATGGTGGAGCAAGGTTGCCATAGCAGACGATAACAACTTCGGCCCGGACTTCAACAGCATTGGTGGCGGATAGTGAGTCCCTGGATTTTTCGTCCCTTCAAGAGATATCAAGGAAGGGAACGGATACGCAATTGAGCGAAGTGCAACCTACATTATGATCTACTTTTGGGAATGTGGCAGCTCGACTGTCCCGCCAGAAGTATCGAGTCCAGGAAGCATGGTCAACACCAACACCTGGGTGATTGTTTCGCGCAGATGGCTCAAAAAATAATGGCTCGCAAATTGATAGGGTGAGCCCGCGGCCTATTTCCCGAGCTTTGGGCCCCACAATATCATCATCAACCTGATATTTTATACGCAAACCTGTGTGATCACACTGCTCATCCTTGTGCGCAAGGTGGGATTGGGCCGGCAATAGCGCCATCTACGCCGCGTCGGGATGCCCGGCCTCGAGCTGTACCGGTGAGCGTCACAAAGTGTAAACTATTTTTGGACAAGTACGAGACTGATGTTGCTTCCAGATTATGTGAATGCGAGGCCTACGACGTTCACTTTGAGATTAGTGCATTGAACTTATCTACGCGTGATGACGTTGTGTACTACTTGGTTAAAGTATCTTGAAGAAGGCTGAGTCAGCGGGTATTGTCGGCAAAGTCCGAAGCAAAATTCCAAGACCCTTTTGCTTTTTTTTTCGTACCGCGTCTTTTCGCTGCTGCAAAGGTTTAATTGGCCTCTTCGTCCGTCCGTTGTAATCTCTACTAGACTTTTTCACGCACGTCCATTTTATTACCCTTTTCATTGGTAACGTATTTGTGTGTTTCTTTTCATAGTTCAATCCTGACCAGCAACCCTTAGCATTTCCCTGTCATGTCAACTCCATCTACGATTCATCAGAATGTCGTTCCTTCCGAGGTTGGATGGCAGTTCGTTCCTCAGTACTACACGTTTGTCAACAAACAACCCCATCGTTTGCATTGTTTCTACACCAAAACCTCCACCTTCATTCATGGCACAGAGGGCGAGGAAATCAAACCCTGTTTCGGCCAGCAGGTATTTCTCTCCTTCTTTTTGCCATCCATCTCGCTCACGCGTCCTTGGCTCAGGAAATCCACAACAAGATCACGTCAATCGGTTTCGAGGACTGCAAAGTTTTCATTCACTCTGTAGATGCTCAGTCCTCTGCCAACGGTGGTATCATCATTCAGGTCATCGGCGAGATGTCCAACCATGGCGATCCCTGGAGAAAGTTTGTCCAGACTTTCTTCCTGGCAGAACAGCCAAATGGTTACTTTGTCCTCAACGACATCTTCCGCTTCCTCAAAGAAGATACCGTTGAGGATGATGTCAGCGAAGCTGAATCTGTTTCTGTCGTCCCTCCCTCCGAACCCACACCCATTGATGAGCCGGCACTCGAGCCCGTTGTTGAGCCTGAGCCTCCCGTGATCCGTGAACCCTCCCCTCCCCCTCCTCCAGCACCGGTTCCGCAGGAGGAACCCACGACTGTTCAGTCCGACCCTCCGACCCCACCTCCGGCCCCTGATACCGAACTTGCGGAGCCAAATGGCTATCACCACGAGGAAGCTGAAGCCGAGCCCATTTCTGAACCTGTTGCTCCCGCTGAGTCCGAGCCTGTTCACGAATCTTCACCCGAACCTGAGCCTGCACCGCAACCGCAACCGCAGGTTCCTCCTGTTGAATCCCCCCCTCCACCTCCACCTGTGCAACCAACCTCTGCTCCCCCGCCCGCGCCCGCGAAATCAGTTCCAAAGACTTGGGCTAGCCTTGCTGCCACGGATTCGAAACGATGGGGATCACAGGTCGCTACGGAGTCTAAAGGCTTGAGTGAAGTGCCCGCTGCCTCAAGTACCCCTGCTCCAGCTAGTGGTACGCCGTCTCCGGTGCCACATGGGCCTCATCGTGGGCCACAACATGGGCAACGCGATCATCCCTCTATTGCAGCTGTGATGGCCTTGACCACTCCACAATGTTTCGTCAAGGTCTTGATTAAACACTAATTCATGATAAGCTAAAATTGACATGCTGTGTTCTTTTTAGGGTGTTGTCGAGCCGGTCAGCCAAAATCAGCTCAGTCAGACATTAGCCCAACGGTTTGGCCCGGTGAAAGACGTCGAGATCGTACGGTCCAAGGCATGCGCATTCCTCGAGTTTTTGTCTCTTGATGCAGCCAAGAAAGCGATTGTCGCGTCTTTGCCCCAGCTCCAGGGTGGAGAGGGTGGCGTGCGGGTCGACATTGGTGGCGAGATTGGACCGGTGCGCATTTTCGTCGAGACTCGCAAGGAACGCGGCGAGCGGCCCCAAAGTCGCCCGCGAGGTGGTGCTCCTCTTAATGGTGAAGCTCGTGGTTCGTTCCGGGGTGGCCGCGGTGGTCCTGGGCGGGGTCGTGGTGGTCCACCTAGTGGCAAGTAAGCCAGTGGCAAGTAAGGCAACTAGGGTGACGAGGTTTGTGCATGATGGAAGGGATAGGTGAGGGATGGGCCGTAACTTGACTGGGATGCATGCCTTTATTTTTTATTCCTTTGCTTCCCTATGTTACCTTGCTTTGTCTTTCTTTTGCTGGTTCGGTTTCTTTGCCTTTCGTTCTACGTTGTACGTCGCCCCCTCCCACTTGTCTTTCCCTTGGGTTACGTTCAACGTGGTGTTGTTTTGTTCCTCATTTTTGGACGCTCCCATTGCGTGAGGAGTCGATTAGAATGTTAAAAGAAGGAGTGAATGAACGACACCCATCGATGCATTTCGACTGCTTCGGAAGGTAGCATTCTGTTGCCAGTCTCCCTAGTTGGTGGCCATCAATTCATTAATCATTAGTAAAGTACTAAGTTTACTGCTTAGGTGCGTGGACAGCCTTGAGCTTGCTGAAACACTAGAAAGAACACCGCCTGTAACTTGCATTGGGTTGGAAGTTGATGGGTGGTATATGTGCGGCTAGAGAGTTATCAATGTGGAATCGCCAAGATGATGGATAGATGGGCTCATTGCTCTCCGATATCAAATATGATGGGATCGGGTGTTGGACAGCCCCAGGAAACAGCCATGTCCGGTACGTGTTCTACTCTATCAGTGTGTGTGTGTGTGTGTGTGTGTATACATGGAGGACGTCTTCGAGGTGCCAATCGGCAGCAACATGATACAATTGTACATTATAGACAAGACTTCTTCGCAACGAGGTGTTATCGTAGTAACCATGGAGTCGTCGCCATGGCGATACACAATCAGTGCGAATATTTGCTGTCAGGGACAAATTGGCTACGAAAGATACTCTTTTTTTCCCGAAAAGGGTAACGTCCAGTCCTTGTTCCAGGACAACAAAAGGGCTACAAGTTCGCGTTAAAGCGGCCCTTGTTCTCTCCTCTACACTCCCTCTCACTACGACCTATAGGCCAAGACATGCCAGAGAACCCACAGAAAGCAACTGCTGCAGCATCGCAGTCCAAGTCAAAGCATTCACAGTCTGCTCCCCGCAAAGTACGCTTCAATGTCGGTGCGTTCTGATCCGTCCGTATCCGCATCTCGTTTTCTCTTCTCTGCGATGCAAGAAAAGATGTGACGTCTTGAACTTCATCAGGCACCCAATACCAAGTACTCGATGTCGTCGGCGAAGGTGCCTATGGCATCGTTTGCTCCGCGGTACATCGCCCCAGTGGACGTAAAGTCGCCATCAAGAAGATCACTCCTTTCGATCACTCCATGTTCTGTCTCAGAACACTGCGCGAGCTGAAACTCCTCAAGTTTTTGAGCGAGGCAGGCGTGAGCGAGAACGTGCGTACTATCGCGCCGTGAGCGGGTCCGGGAGGCTAAGGATGATCTCTCGCGTAGATCATTTCGATTCTTGATATTATCAAGCCCCCATCGCTCGAGGCTTTCAAGGAAGTCTACTGTACGTCCGTACCTATCGGAGTGCCCTCCCCACACTCTACGACTGCAACTGATTTTGTGTGCATGTTTGACAGTGATCCAAGAGCTGATGGAGACGGACATGCATCGCGTCATTCGAACGCAGGATCTCTCCGACGACCACGCACAGTATTTCATCTACCAAACCCTTCGTGCATTGAAAGCTCTTCACTCGGCCGATGTCATACATCGCGACCTCAAACCATCGAATCTACTCTTGAATGCCAACTGCGACCTCAAAGTCTGTGACTTTGGTCTCGCCCGATCCGTCAAGACGGCTGAACCGTCGGGCACCGAAACTGGCTTCATGACGGAATACGTCGCTACACGGTGGTACCGAGCCCCGGAGATCATGCTCACGTTCAAACAATATACCAAGGCGATCGACGTTTGGTCCGTGGGGTGTATACTGGCTGAGATGTTGTCTGGGAAGCCGCTTTTCCCCGGGCGGGATTACCATCATCAGCTGACTCTCATTCTGGATGTCCTCGGGACGCCCACGTTGGATGAGTTTTATGCGATTACGACACGACGATCACGTGATTATATTCGAGCTCTGCCTTTCCGGAAGCGTCGACCATTCGCGCAGCTATTCCCGAACGCGAATCCGTTGGCGGTCGACTTTTTGACAAAGACGCTGGTATGCCTGTTCTTGTTGGACTGAAGGGAAAGTGGCTGATTAGTTTCGTAGACATTCGATCCAAAGAAGCGGATAACTGTCGAGGAAGCACTGGCTCACCCATACCTCGAAGCATACGTATGTCTCGATCTTTATTTCGCTGGGTCCGGTCATCATGATGTCCTTTAGCATGACCCAGAAGATGAACCTGTCGCCCCTCCTCTCGACCCTGAATTCTTCGAGTTCGATCGTAAGCATTCACCATTGACGAGTGTAGTGCTCATTCTCATATCGTATTTCAGTGCACAAGGACGACATAAGTCGTGAGCAACTCAAGGAACTGTTGTACGAGGAGATCATGTCGTTCAACCCCGCAGCCATCAGCTAAACGGGTCGACGTCGTGATCCAAAACACCTTACCTGTGACTTCGAGCACAACGATTTTATATATCGCTGGAAGGCGCGTGTATCGCCCTGTCTTACTTTTGAGTCAATCCCAAGATGCTTGTTGCCGTGCTGACCCGCAGCAGGCGAATGCTGTGGGTCGTCTCTCTGTCGTATGCGTCATTTCCTTTCTCTATCGAAGCACGGATGTCAGGAACCCTTTTTTCATCGTCTTTTTTTGTAACGGGGTTGGATCTATGACATGTAAATTTATACTTTCCCCGCTACACGTTCCAACGACTAATTTATAAAATGGCGGTCAGTTATGCTTTGCTGACTCCGAGCTTATTCGGCGACGAGTTTCTGGAAGGACTCCGAAGTCCCGCCTATTTTCTGCGACTGAGGAGGGGCCCGAGCCCAAGGAAGCATATCGTGGAATCTTGTACGACATCATTATGCGGATCACCAACGAGTGACCTCAACGAGGATCTTACATCTCAATGAGCCCCACCGATTCAGCGAGAGCGATCTATGACAGAGGCCCTGGCGGGTTCAGTACAGCTTTTTCTTGTTTCTCTTGGTATTGACACTGCCTTTCGATCTGTCACTTTCCCTGTAGATAGATATCAGCGCTTCGGCATTGATTTGTTGATGGTTGCTATACTTGTATCAGAATCCACCCCTCGGAAGCAAGGCAGCAAAATCTTCACTGGATGACTAAGCAAAAGCAATTCCTCGGTCGTTAGTTCCGTGTAGTTGTGTTCACCACCGTCTTTTACTTCGGTTCGCGGTCGTATTCTCTTGCCAACAATGTCTACGGCGCTGGCACAACAGGTTCGAGCACCTCCACAGGCTCGTAACGTAGCCCAGTTCTTGCGGAGCAGCAAGTCTGGTATGAAAATACGTGTCGGAGCCCTCAACGGCAAACGTGTGGACTACTTCAAAGGTGCAAACAAGCTTTTTCTTTGCCTCGTTGTCAATGATACTGACAGACCAACTAATAGGAAAATCTGCTGTCAAAGCTCTTCTCTCCCCAGCCTACGCCAAACTGAAAAACGTTCCGACCGTGACCAGTGAGGCAGAGGCAGAGACAGTCCTGACGTCGATCATTCCTCATGCCTTCTATCTACGTGTGGATCGCGGCAATCCCAGCGGCTCATCCTCGACCTCTCCCCGCCACGTCACTGTCATGCCACAACAATCGTTTGCGCAAGACGGTTACTTTGCCTGGTTTTACGAGGGATCTCAGTGGACGACGTACGCCGGCGGTCTGCTCATGGTAACCATCATGCTCGCTGGAGTCATGTTCCCACTTTGGCCGCCCATCATGCGTCTCGGCGTGTGGTACATCAGCGTTGCGATGCTTGGTCTCATTGGTGGTTTGTTCGCATTGGCGATCGTGAGACTAATAGTCTACGTGATCACTATCGTCGTCGCGCCTCCAGGCATTTGGATATTCCCCAATCTTTTCGCAGACGTTGGCGTGGTGAGTTAGGGTATCGCATGAACGCGCGTGATGTTGCTTGACACGGTATCGGTATCTCCACAGATCGAATCCTTCATCCCGTTGTATGAGTGGGATGTCCCAAAGAAGAAGGCTGGCAAGAAGAAGAAGGGCAAGACGCCTGCGGGGAAGACCCCAGAGGAAAAGCTAGCAAGCAATGGTGGTGCATTCATCGAAGAGATCGCCGAGGCTGAGACGCCTGACTCGTCGCGTCCTGTCAGTCGGTCTGCGCGGGTGGAGGAGGTGCCAGACGAGGATTCGTAAAGTACATATATTTCGCAGCTGAGGTATTCGACGTCTCTCCTCAAGTCATGTCTAGAGGTTCACTTTATTGGCTTAGTATGGACGCGTTTCGCCCTTTTTGCATCATCCCTTCTGACCTCGTAGGATAATGCAAAGTACATGTTTGTCTCTCGGGGCTGTTAGTGGTATTTCTATGGATATCTTCACCGGGTCACGCTTAAATTAGCCTAGTCGGCGAATACCACTATTATTGTAATTAGACTTTTGAAAGCGCTCGCACTGCGCACGTTCAAATCTGCCACTCGAAACTGATCAAGATTCCTTTCAATAAATGATAGGCTGCTCAATAAAACTACAGGAATCCCCGTGCAAGGCTTAGTAAACTAGGTCGCACCAAACGACAGCAGACGTACTAACGTTGCGGTAAGTGTTGTACTTTTTTTTTTTTTTGGAACAGTTTGATCATGTTGACTTTCGGGCTTCGGTAATGCAGATCAAGGAGTTGCGGATAAGTTACGGTCGCGCCCCCACAAAAACATAATATATCATACATTGCACAAATCAACACCGATCGCTGTTAGTACATAGAGAGAACGCCAAGGATTTCGGTCCCTGACAACAAGTTTATCGTTCACTGTTGGAACGTCGATCCACTTGACCAAGCCTGTGGTGTATCCCTCATTTGGAACGACAAGACACCTCCCTGTGCGATTTGAGCATGTTGGATGATGGGCTGTTCGACGTGCTGGCCATTCACGCTCAGAGAATGTACAAAAGGTTTCGAGGGCGCTCCAGGCGAAATAATTTCCAACTTCTGGCTCGATGTCGGAAGATCGATGGAGACCTTGTCGAAGAAGGGGCTGAGCACGAGATGAGCGCGATGAAATCAAGGGCTCGAGAACAGAAATTTTCACCTCCCAACGACATATTCACCTGACACTGGGTTCACAGGGTAGAACCCGAGGGCACTGAAGAGATACCAGGCACTCATCTGACCGCAGTCCTCGTTCTGGAAAAAAAGTGAGAATAAGCCGATCATGAGAGGACGTAACAAGCGTCGTGTATATTTACCCCTGACAGTCCATTCACAGTAGCGTTGTAGTCCGATTCCGCGATTTGACGGATACGAATCTGCGATTTGGACGCTGCGCCGGCTAGCGAGTACAGGTATGGAATATGGTGCGAAGGCTGTGGAAAAGTGCATCAGCACGCATCATGCCATCACATCAGTAACCCAAACCTCGTTGGTATGATCGTTGTGGCCTACCAGACGATCAACGGGTCGTTCGAAGTGTTAAACGAAGGCACCGTTGCTCACCGCCATCAAAATGCTCATCCAAAAACTCGATAAAGTTCTTGTTTCCACCCCTGCGTTCGATAAGGCCAGGAACGTCGTGCACCACGTCAAATGTGTACGCCCATTTGTCACCCTCTGTCCAACCATTGTCTGGACCCGCCCAAGCTCCACTCGCATTTCTCGCTTCCATGAATCCAGTTGCAGAGTTGAAGATGGTATAAGGGGTATTCATCGCACGTTCTAGGAAGAACGCTTGTTCACTGGTCTTGTTGATGAGGCCGGCGAGCACGGAGACCGCAAAGTCGTCATCTAGGGGAATATTTTAGGGCCACTTCATCAGCGACCCAATCAAAGGACGTACAAGCATAATCGAGCGTGCGGGAAGCAGACTCGGAGTGGACGTCATCCGCGACCCAGCCCCTTGGCTCGTAGACAGAGGATAATCCTGCACGTACTTCGTAGTCAACGAACTGAACGAAGGTCACTCAGTGGGTTTATGTATTAATTACAAAACATACCTCTTCACGATCGCCATACCTACGCAGGGGTCAGATAAAAAGATATCCATCAGAAACCATACAGTGAACTCACGAAGTCGAGATATCATTGATTGGGGGTTTTGTAGCATCCTTGTAAACCGCGCTCCAGGCAGTGTCGAGGTCAAAACCCGTGACACCCTTCAGAACGGCTTCTGCAACGAGCGAGTCTGCGTGCGTCCCAACCTGAATCCGATCATTAATGTCATAAAGTATGTGGAGTATATGATCATGCCATGATGTTCGTCTCTACCCTTCAATTTTAGAACAAGTCGTGATGAAAACGATGAGAGTAATCCTACCAATGATGTTTTTCCACATTGGAAGCCATCCGCCCTATTAAAAAGGGAAGCACAGTTGAGCAATTGATCACGTTGATCCCTGGCATACATACCTCAGTGTAGTCTTGAATCATACTCTGAATCATTCCTGGAACTCTCTCCGGGGCAAAAAGGATAAGCCATGCCCATTCAGCCCGATATGTGTCCTAGGTATCGTTAAACGCTAGAAAGCAAAGCCGGACATCCCACGCACCCAGATCGAATAACCAGTATAAGATACACCCTCATGGACGGAGTCATCGTAACCAGAGTAATACCTCCCATATTCATCTTGTTCATACGGATACTGCGTGGGTGAGTGGAGGGAATGGGCAATACCAATGAACGTACTTGGAGGGTATGGAAGAACCCAGTATAAAAAACTTGTTTCTGTTCTTTTGTCGCGCCGACGAGTTGAATTCTATCGAGCTTCTCAGCCCACGCGGCACGGGTATTTCTTGCTGTTTCTTCAAGGGACTGCCCATCTGGTATCTCCTTATCCAAGTTTTCTCGTGCCTGGTCGATCGATATGAATGAAACGGCAACCCTGGCGTTGACCTGGACCAGATCCGGCTGAAAAGTAGCATAGCCTGACAACATGGCACCAGCACCGGAATTCTGATTTTGGGCAATGCTTCCATTTTGTGCGATGCCCCACGAAGCAAACGGGCGATCGAATCGAGCGCAAAAGTAGCCACTCCATTTCGTGGCGGGTGTAGAGATTGGAGCAATAATGTAGTCTTGCCTCTCTGGGTTACTTCCACATATCTCCAAACGGTCGGGGTCAATCATGATGCTTCCTTCTGGATACGTGAGGTTGCTAGGGTTCGACGAGCCGATCACGGAGGGTCGTGTCGCTTCCACTAGGACGTAGGGAGTGTTTGTGTCCGTGAATGTGAAGCGCAAGTGTCCAACACGGGATGCTACAACCAGACAAACAAGCACCAATCAGCCGAACCTGTATAATCTCAAAAAAATGCGGTACCCACTTGCGCTTTGCTCAGCGAATATCCTACCCCCTTCGATGGCCTCTAATTCGACGTTGTAATAGCTGGCCGAGACAACCTCCTTCTGATGGCTGAACGCCATACCACGACCTTCGAACTTTGACCGGATCTGCCCAGCACCGGGACTCACTACAACCTGACCACTTTCGCCCATCCAGATAGCGGGCTGATGAGTTCCTTGAAAGCCATGAACGGTCGTATCTGTGTAGTTGTATGGTGGGATGGAAACATAGTTTGACCTCGTCTGTGCGACCCATCGTGTCATCGCAAACGGTGGCGCAGTGGAGGGGATCATTCCTCCAGAGTCGTTTGGACTGTCCCCGCCATTTCCGATCAATCTAACAGAAATCAATGAACGAGCATTGCCATCAAGCAGTCGGAGCCAATGCTTACGGGTTCACGTGATCGACTGCATCGGTGGCAGGATCATTGAATTTGTTAAGATTAAAACGATGGGTCCTGTGGTTCACCACGAAGAGTGAGCACAGGATGGCAATGAGGCCGACGCCGAGACCCCTCAAGCTCATGACCCGGAGAGCAGATGACTTGGCTTCCGCGCCCCGAGCAGCATGGGTTCCGGGAACATTATGAGCGCGGGACTTCTCGTCAGAATCGGACATGGTCTTATCGTAGCAGACGAGGGATGGACTCTGTACGAGGAGACCTAGTTAGACGTGGTACGAGACTGGAGAAAAGACAAAGAACGGCACTGTTCGGATAAAGCGTGTAGTAACCAAAAAAGGAAATGTAATGAGTATCCTAATCGTATCTACTTGACTGAACAGTCCCGGCCGACGACTCCAGCGCATCACTTTGTGGCGCTTGGCAGATGGAATGTTCAGAATATACATAACAAGGGTCCCAGAGTCACGGAACCCGAAATCTAGGTGACCATCTCACTGTCCCACAGGAAGGAGCCTTGCAATGGAATAATCAGGTAAACAAACCCAGAGATAACTTTCCGGGCTGAAGCATAGAAGGTGCATTGTAAGCCTACAGCTTACCTAGTTACCTGTAACTAGCATATATACTGCCTGCGGTACTGAATGCTGAGCATTCAGTATTGTTGCCTTTTGGCGTAACGATTAAGCGGCGGGCAGCCTTACCTTACACGCATGCAGCGGTAACACTCTCCCTAAATGGGTGTTGATCCGAATGATTCAGCAATGCGCGAGGCCCAGTACCAGTGTTGGTTTTAAAGGGATAAGGATATTGGAAAACTGTTTGTATAACTGGCATGGATGATGGGTCAATCATCGATCCTAAACGTCATAAATGTCAACTCTGTGCAACCGCATCAACTGGAGAGAATAAGAATTAAGATCCATACACCCTCAAATGTATATAATTGTACTTGGCACGAAAATACTAGGCGGGATCTTCGACAGAACGGCCAACTCTTCTCAAAGCCTGCTTGGTCTGAAGCATACCCTCTGTCACTCCAGCCTGTTCACACTGCTTCAGGCTTTGCTCGTACAGTCTACGTGCAGTCGCGTGGTCTTCGTCCATCTACCGCGCGAAGCAGGAAGTCAGCTACCCTGGGTCCAGGCAATGGACGAAACCTCCCTCACCTCCCGCAGCATACCGAGGTTAAACAAGACTACGCCCAGCACTTGATCGCAGACCTCTCTGCTTTGTTCAGTATCGCTGCTGAACCAGGTCCTTCGAGGCAAGGGCATCTCCTGCGCCCGTTGAATCATCCCATAAGCTTGACGCGCCCAGGCTTCCGCCTGATGTCTGATTTCCGGTGAAGGCGGCTGTCGCATGATCAGTTCCGACAGGTTGTTCATAAGCTGTGCAGCTGCGGACGAACATTGCTTTGAGCTTGGGGAGAGTATTAAGCAGGAAAAGCGAGCAGACGTACCTTCACAATGATCTTCGATGTTCACGTTCTCCATGTGTGGTGGGAGAAGCAGCGATATGGCCTGTAGATAGAGTGGCATAGCAAACCTTTGAAAATGAGTTGCCATACAAAAGGTATTCATTACGAACGTGCAAGAGCACTCACTCGACGTTTCCCTTGCGTGCGTACACCGATCCCAGCGCGGCAAGTGGGGCGCCGAGGTCAACTTTACGCATCCAAGACGGCAGCTCGAGCTCCGCGAGAACAACAGACGTGGATGTGTTTTGAGAGCGCGCTTCAATGCCTGCGGAACCCCCAGTTTTCGTCTGCACGCCTGCCAGTCCAAGTACCTCCTGAACTGCCCACACGAGCCACTTTTCTTCTTCTCCTTCCTCGTCCGCACACAGTTCTGCAAGCTTACACGCGACGGCCACTCGGCGGAGGCGCTCCTCATCTGTGAGCGTGTATGTCGCCCAGTCATCATCGCTGCTGCTGCTTGCGCTATCTCCTCCCGTAGAGCGAGGTGCGTCAACCTTGTCCCACACACTCCGTAAGAACTCTTTCGCCCGATGTTCGGGGGCAACTTCGGCCAAGACAGATGCGATGCCAGAGAGCTTGAGGTATGGGTCGGGGCCGAGCACGGACAATGGGAGGGTCAAGGCAGTTTGGTAAGCGCTGTATGCAAGCACGGGATTGAGTGAACAAAAACAGTAACGCGAGCTGCACGCACCGAAGAAGGAATCGTTCGCTCAGAGCAAGGTCACCCTGATTTTTAGCTCTTATCCCGGCACGCAAGTCTTTGCGGAGCTCCACCGGCCATAGTGTGAATGAAGAGTAGATTTCGTAGCTGGGTTGAGCAGGCAGGTTCAGAGTGAAAAAATAGTACAGGGCGATGGATTACGCACAGACCGAGTGCCGTTGCACCTGCGCCTAGTGCGAGTAACGCGGTGAAAAGGGTAGATACGCGAATACTACTTGAACGGTGTATCCAAGATCCAGCGGGCGAGGTGGAAAACCGAGGCGTTACTTGGACAATTCTGTTGCGGATGGAGAAAGCTGCTCGAACATGTTTTGACGAGTTGCGTATGGCAAGAGACATAAGTACTAAATACTAATCAACGTCTTCAATGTCGTCATCCTCCAACCAACCCTTATCCTCAACTTCACTGACACCGCACCGCCCAACCGGAACTGGTCTCTGCTCCTCCTCCTCCCAGTCCTCGTTCTCTCCCAACACATCACCTTCAACAGCCCCACGACTCCACAGCAGATGCGAGAAAAGGCGATGGCTCCGCGGCGGCTCTGGGTAAGGCCCGCCCGGTGGTTCGCCTTCCATTGATCCAACCCTTCCACCACACCGATCGACGGCACGCAGCCAACCCCCGAACTCCGTCGCAACATCAGTGTGCGTCCACCTGCCCACTGAACTCGGAGATGCCCCTTCGTCCATATCGCCACCAACACCCATACCTTTCCCAAGCCATCCAAGGACATCCCCGACAGCGTCCAATGCTTCCAGCTCTTTGGTATGAAAACTAAACCATGCAGGTTTGCATACTTTTTGTCCGCTTCGCGGTACCGGCGTTGGAAGCGAGTGGAGCGTCGAAAGTGTCAGAGTAGGAAATGCATATGGAGAACTTGCCGACTGAGTGCGAGAATTACATTTTGTGCAATGGATGAAGGAAAGCTTACCCCGTCTGTCCAGTCCACCCAACTCAATCCTTCACAGATACCATCGCACTGATCGATGTCCGTGCAGAATTGAGTATAGTTTTGATGAGTATACATTCCAAGCAGAGATGAATCAATGGGAGATTCCGCTGCCACCGCCTACCCGGTGGAAGAAAATAATAAGCCAGCAATCGACCCCAGTGCTCTCAGCGACACTTGCCTCTGTGCACACACGACTTGCTTTCCGGTTGTGATGAGAAAGCCACACTGGTAGCGGTTGCGGGTCGACGAGTTGTACGTCTAACTCGCGCTCTTTCGCAGCATCCTTGGCTGAAAGGTGTGACGCAGGCGAGTCAAATTTACCTGAATGAATATTCTATCAGTGACAGATACACGGAATCAAAAGACCACTGACGTTTGTTGTACAATATCTTGCCCATCAAATGAAACAATACTAGACTTTGCTCGCGTCTAGTGACTGCTTCCAAAATTGTACGGGCATTCGTTGTCCGCTTCGTTCCGCCTGCCTTCTTGAGAGTCGTCTTGCCCTTCGACTTGGCTGATGAAGCAGGTAGGTCCACTATACAAGCAAATTGAAGGGCCATTATCGAGCTTCGGATGTCCCCATTGGAAGATCCCACAATGATGTCAACGACTTCACGAGCAGGCCGTTTGCCCACTCTCTCATGTGCTTCTGAGGACCCGTAATGCGAAGCGAGGAGGGCCTGCAGCGCTTTCGTCATCAACGTGGGGGCTATTGGATTAAACCTGTACAACAACATCCAGTAAAACTGTTCAGGAGCACGAATTATACACATACTTGATGTGCGTCACATAGGGACTCGTCATCAACTCGGGTCCCAAGACATTTCGAATATCCAGGACTTCCTTCTTGTCCCATCTCCGCCTGTTATTACCACCATCCCACATGTCATCGTCGGGGTTCTCCGCACGAAGGCCTGAATCTGACAAGATGATAACGATGGGTGGCCCTGGTTCGGATGAAGTAGAGGCAGGGATGCATAGCGATCGTAGAGCAGCTTGGAACCGTGTTTGTGTAGGCTGATGAAGAAGGTTGGGTAGATCTTCCAAAAGAATGAGTTGGCGGCGGCCGGAACGTTGGGTAGATGCTTGGGTTTGCGAGCATGGTGGTACAAGCGACCTGGACTGAGATATTTGACAGATATTGTGATGCCCGAATATGCTCCTGCAAGTTGTCGCACGCGTCAGAAAGGCTTGGAATTTGTCAAACAGCGTTTCCGTCTGGAAACTCGATCCCTCTGCAAAATGTGCGTTTTCGAATTGAAAGCACGTCAGTCATACACTTCCAATGGGCTTTGCGCACAAATGACAATCACCATTAAGATGGGGGTCTTCGTCCGTCAAGGAAGCTGGTCCACACTCGCTCATACTATTCCGCCATTCCAGAATCTCAAAGTCAAGCTCCCTAGACAGGACGCGTAATGTAGACGTTTTCGCAGTTCCAGCGGGACCAGTAAGGGTGAGGATACGCTGTAAATTTATCAGCGACGTTGGACGTGTGACCTCCGACGGCAAACGCGTACCCGGTACTTTCGTAATTTCGCTGATGGACCGCTCTCGACGAATGCTTCGAGGAGCCAGCGACGCACGTCCTCTACTTTTCGTTTGTGAACCGCCAGTTCCGCCTTTTCATCGCAGGACGCGTACAAAAGTGCCAAGTGATCAAGCTTGAGAGCGGCATTCGCAACATCAAGATGGTAACGCGTCTTACCTCGGACGTAGGCTCGTATTTGTCCACCCATAAACTCTCAGCCTCATTTTCCACCAACGTTCTCGTTTCCTTCCCCTTTCCTTTGACGTCCATGGTGGACCGTTGGCTTTGAAGAACAGGCTTCGTCGTCAGTCGTGAGGTAGCTGAACCTTGGGAACTCGACGACATGGTCGTGTCATCCTTGGTTAGATCGAATACAGGAGGGTTGGAAAGCTGTGGTGGTGATGGACAAGGTGACGGTGAATGTACAGTAGTAGGGCGTACTTACCATGAAGCTAGCACGATGCCTTTTGGTTGGAGGTTCCGGGCCATCGTTGCTGTCGCGACGCGCGAGGTTTATGGTTTTGAGGGGTTTCTTGCTGTGGCTCTTATTTGTAGAAGACTTGGAAGCGGTTGGCTTGCGTGACATGAAGCAGTACTTGTGCGTGTGAGGTATTTCCGAATCACTGGCGTCGGACAACTTCAAGTTGGGCTAGAATGTCCTGATTCATTTGTATTCACTATGCAAAGGATTTCGAAGCTGCTCAGACCCGCTCAACAAAAGGACGACTAATCGGTATCCAGAGGTGTGAAGACGCGTTTTAGATGGTGGAACTTGAAGGTGGTCCGTCATCAATCAGGGCGGCACTCGGAACTCCGAGGACCGACTTAGCGACCCACTTTCGTGACAATAACAGTATGTTCCAACACTCGCTCTATGATAATGCATAACCTCATAATGGCATACTATGCGGTCATAGTGATGGGCCCCGGCCAAAATGCACGCTGAATTCTGAAGATAATGCATAATTCTCATGATAGCGCATGGATGTTTGTGTGGTCCCGACGCTTTGCGTTATGAGCGACTAGTGTACTGTGGTAAGTTCCATTCTAGGTCTGAGACTGAAGTACTCAATTTAATACTCCCTAGGATGCGACCTTTGATAAAAAGTTAGGCTTCATGGAACGACCCTAAGTTAATTCCTCGTTTGGGCTCAAATTCAAGTTCAAGAGCTGTGATTGGACAACGGGCCCACGGAAGTGTCTTCAGCGATAAGTCAGTGAGCAGTTTTGCAGATCGGCGCCTCGGTCATCATGCCACAATTTGGGGCCCGATGGTCAGTTGCTCTAACAAGTTGCCTGGCATCGCAAAATGGAAAATGTGTAGCACCGGTGTAGTACCGGCGTCGCTGGCTTATTCGCTCCCAACTCGCCCTCCATATCTACCGAGGCACCGGAACTCACTCGGTTCCCACCTCGCACTCGTCGTTGTCCACCATTTGTTGTGCTGCATATACAGGCAAACAAACTTGCTCAGAAATGGACACCAAACGCCCTGATCCCGGAAACCTTTTGCTTTCAGACGTTTCCGACCACCACGAAAGCCAAGAAGATGACCCACTAATTCCCTCAGACCCAATCACTGCGGAGGCAAGACTATTGCGCAAACTCGATCGGAGGATTTTACCCATCACTTGTGTTCTTTTCCTCTTTGCATGCAAGTCGCTTCACGTGCCACACTCCGCCAAACTAACTATTACACCTATTCAGACCTTGATCGATTAAACTTGGGGAATGCACGCCTCCAAGGATTACCAGAGGACGTGCTCGGAGGGGACCCTACAGGTGTCCTCTTTGATTGGTTGGTTGCAATCTTCTTCGTGCCATATGTCAGTTCCAGCGCAATGGCTATAGTCCTTATAATGCTTGTTTGCTTACATACCGCTGGCCAGATTCTGTGTCAGGTGCCGTGGACCGTGCTCTCCAAGTATTATAATCCTCGAGTATGGATTGGATGCTCAGCCATCCTATGGGGTTTATGCTCCACATCGATGGTAAGCAGTTATGTTGATTCTTGCATATCTGACTTGGTGATCGTGTGACGTGCATAGTCGGTCGCCAACGACTTCAACACTCTTCTCATTGCACGACTGGGTCTTGGTGTCTTTGAGGCAGCGTTCGTGCCTTCAGTTGTATTATACCTCTGTATGTCTTCCCATTGATATTTTTTGCCTGCTGATATGTCTTGCCTAAGCATTCTTGATCTTAGGTATACACTGCTGCCGTCATGTACTTTGGGTTGAACTGCGCACTCGGTTCTTTGTCAGCCTTTTTACCTACGATCATTGAAACGATGGGCCATTGTATGTTGGTATCAGTATGTTCTCTTAGAAAAGACTGACCAGTTGTATTTCTAGCGCCTGCGTTATCGCAGCTCATGACCAACCCTCCTTACGCGGTAGCCAGTTTGATATCGGTAATCGCCTCATATACTTCTGATCGAATCCAGAGTCGTGGACTCTTGGTCATTTCTGGATGCATATTAGGAGGGGTTGGTTACATGTCCGTTTCCTCACAATTGTCTCCCCATCGCCTCTTACCAAGCCCATCAGGATTCTTCTTGGTGTCCCACATGCACACATCCATGTGCGCTATCTTGCCACATTTTGTGTCGCTGCAAGCACTTATGCCAGTATCGGTCTCATTCTCGCATGGTGTGAGTATCCAAAACCTGTCATTATGCATTTTATCCTATCGTATTCAACGCTTTACATTGGGTATGAGAACATTATTGATTGATCATCATCCCCATTCTTGCAGTCATGCATAACTTGGGCTCGGAAACGAAGCGTGCGGCGGGTATGCCTCTCTTTGGAGCGATTGGGCAAATCGGAAGTATTTTGGGGTCACACTTATACCCCCTGACCGAGGGCCCAGCATATTCGTACGTAGACACTCTGTCCTCCGTTGGTGTTGCTGCGGTCGTATTGATTTACAATCCGGCCCATAGACGCGGTTTCAGAGGTAAGCTAGCTAAATGATACATTGTCTGGGATGTGACGCTCCTTCCGTTCCCCAGTGTCTGGCGTACTCATGTTTCTTTCCGCGCTCTCAGCTTTGGTGCTCACCGTATGTCGCATACATTTTTAACACGCTCGTTTGTCCGTCGTGATACCAAACGTTTCTCCCCTGCTCCTTAGATCTCGTACCGGTGGGAGAACGCGTACCGAAATGCCAAGTTTGGTGAACCAATCTCGATGCACCCGTGGATGTGTCTGAATTGGCCGACAAGGTATGTATCGTATGTTCCACCGACTACGACGAAGTTGTGGGAGGATCCTGCCCCTCCCTTGCCGAGATCGGGAACTGAGCTCATGCCATTCATGTCCCCATAGGCACCCGGAT
Organism: Leccinum boreale; assembly: GCA_038092235.1. Classification (NCBI taxonomy): domain Eukaryota; kingdom Fungi; phylum Basidiomycota; class Agaricomycetes; order Boletales; family Boletaceae; genus Leccinum; species Leccinum boreale. The sequence goes on from JBBPPX010000108.1 coordinate 69,637, forward strand.
TCCGTTACCTACCGTGAACGCGAGCAGGAATGGCAACAGATTTGCGTATCATACCCATGGGAGATAGCGATCTTTGTTACTGTGATTTTTATTTTCTTATAACACGTTGAACACTACGGAACTGTGGATTACAGGAAGCAAATGTTTTGGCTTAGATAAGTGACACGACGCGAGGTTTCAATCGCATGCTCACTGTTGACCACTTGAATAATTTGTCAGGAGGAAGCAGATAAGTGACAATACTTCTTGCATCTCGACATGCGGGAGCGAGGTTTAGCATAAACTTTCCGCCGAGTCACGGCACTTACGCACTGATCCAGGAGGACATAGACATTATCATAAAAGTGGACCATAACGCATGGCTTGAGATAGTATGGTGCATCGCTCTTCCGTTGGGCAACACCTACAAGTGCTAGAAATGTGAAGGTGGACACTAAGGGCTGATGGAATCTCCAAGACTGATCGATGATCCGTGATTCTCTTTTTCGGGAGAGAATCAAGGTGTATGGGACGGCCGGGTGTTTCCAGCTGGAAATTCTACTCATCGACCATATAGCTGAAGTATTCGAGGGCCGGTTATACCAGCGAAAGGGTTCGAGTAAGATCCACTAACTTTGATTCAAGTCATTTGACGTCTCTGAGTAGCAGATGACCCACTCACTTATACATAGCTGCGACGGAACTTGAATGACAAGGAGGCTCGTCAGAGATAGTAGTACATGTGCCCTCGAATTGCGAGCGAACTCGGGACGTTACCCAGCTGGGATACTACCAAGATTACCAACTGCCGCATTATGGATATATGCACGGTCTGCTTGAGGGGATATCTGAGATGCGGAATACGCACCGATCAAGTGCTCTGAGTTTAGAGCCTCCTGTGGGTATCGAAATCAATCGGAAGAAGTTATGTGGGACTCAGTGATTTTGGACGCGCTCGCGGTGTTACTTCGAGAGTCAACTATAGTCACGCCCATTCCCTAGTGCACTTTCTTGACAACAGTATTCCAGGTCTGAGACTAAAATATGATCCAGATCCAACAATACGTTGCTCGGATGCGGTCGGATCGGCCTAACAGCGCGAAATGGGAGTCCGCAGCCCAGAGGTGAGTTGGCAGTGTGCAGGGGAGAGGCAGCCTGGGCTGTCGAACTCGTATATTGCGCCCGTCTGTCCCTCTGCGATGATTAGGACCGCGTACTAAGACCTGGTCTTGGGACGGTACGCGCAGCATTGAACGAGCAAGGGGGACAGTGCGGTTTCGAGCCTGCGAATTTCAGCTCTCGTTAGCCAGTTGGGGCTGGTACTAGTAACCGCTACAGTAGTACTTATACCCTGACCGGCGACTGCCACCGCCCTTCCAGGGAAACTTCCAACTTCCAACTGTAACACTCACTGGCAGAGGGAGTACCCTAGAACTCTCCAGCGGTTGGTGTCGTATGATGGTTCCAATTTTTCCTTATCAGCGAAGCCACCGTCACGAGGATGATCCTACGGGCCAGCCGGGCCGACAAGCTCCTTTCGAGCGTTCTCCGCATGACGGAACCCCAGTGATGGAAAAATAGCGCCCGTGTTGCTCGCTTCCCACATCTATCGAGGCTCCAGAACTCGGTTCCCACCTGTGCTACATTCGCAAGTTAACAAACTTGCCCACTGAGAAATGGATACCAAACGCTCTGATCCCGGAAATCTTTTGCTTTCAGATGTTTCCGACCATCACGAAAGCCAAGAACATGATCCACTAATTCCCTCAGACCCAATCACTGCGGAGGCAAGACTATTGCGCAAACTCGATCGAAGGATTTTACCCATCACTGGTGTCCTTTACCTCTTTGCATGCAAGTCTCTTTACGTGCCGCATTCCACCAGTCATAAACTAACTATAACACCTATACAGACCTTGACCGATCGAACCTGGGGAATGCACGCCTTCAAGGATTGCCAGAGGACGTGCTCGGAGGGGACCCTACCGGTGTCCTCTTTGATTGGCTTGTTGCAATCTTCTTCATACCATTTGTCAGTGCCAGCACATTGCCGCGGACTCCGAGTCATTGCTTGGTTGCTTACATACCGCTGGTCAGATTCTGTGCCAGGTGCCGTGGACCGTGCTCTCCAAGTTCTATAATCCTCGAGCATGGATTGGATGCTCAGCCATTCTATGGGGTTTATGCTCCGCCTCGATGGTAAGCAGTTATGTGGACGCATATCTGACTTAATAATCGTGTGATGTGCATAGTAGTCGGTCGCCAACGACTTCAACACTCTTCTCATTGCACGACTGGGTCTTGGCGTCTTTGAGGCAGCGTTCGTGCCTTCAGTTGTATTATACCTCTGTATGTCTTCCCATTGATATTTTTTGCCTGCTGATATGTTTTGCCTAAGCATTCTACTATACCAAAGCCGAGTACGGTACACGAATTGCTTTGTGGTTTGGTTTTGCCGCCGTTGCTGGTGCTTTCGGTGGCCTACTCGCATATGGGATTCAGAACGTCAAGATATCCCTGGAAAATTGGAGACTATTGTTTATTATAGAAGCAGGTCTGTTCTTTATTGTATTCGAATCACTCGCCAACGTCCAACAGGGCGTGCCTACGGTGCTTCTTGGGGTATTATGTTTGTTCCTCCTACCAGGGCGACCGGAGTCGACCACTTTTCTGACACACGCTGAACGCAAATTGGCAATAGAACGCATGAGCAGAGGGACAAGCGGAGACACCGGAGCAGTTGTGAACCGAAGTACGACTATGTCCATCGTTCGAGTACCTTCGATTTACTGACCTGGATCTCAGGGCATGTTATCGCTGCCTTCTTGGATTGGAGAGCGAGTTCTACTCTAACTCTTGCGTGTACAATATATCACTGCTGATCTTGGTCTTAGATATACGCTGCTGCCGTTATCTACTTTGGGTTGAACTGTGCGCTCGGCTCTTTGTCGGCCTTTTTACCTACGATCATTGAAACGATGGGCCATTGTATGTTGGTATCAGTATGTTCTCTTAGAAAAGACTGACCAGTTGTATTTCTAGCGCCTGCGTTATCGCAGCTCATGACTGTTCCTCCTTACGCGGTAGCCGCTTTGGTATTGGTAATTGCCTCATATACTTCTGATCGGATCCAGAGTCGTGGACTCTTGGTCGTCTCTGGATGCATATTAGGAGGGGTTGGTTACATGTCAGTTTCCTCATAATTGTCTCCCTACTGCCTCTTACCAAGCCCATCAGGATTCTTCTTGGTGTTCCAAATGCACACATCCATGTGCGCTATCTCGCCACATTTTGTGCTGCTGGAGGCACTTATGCCAGTCTCGGTCTCACTCTCGCGTGGTGTGAGTTATTTTATCCTATCCTATTCAACGCTCCACATCGGGTACGAGAGCATTGCTGATTGATCGTTACCCCTGTTATTATAGTCACACATAATCTGGGTTCGGAAACGAAGCGTGCGGCGGGCATACCTCTCTCTGGCGCATTCGGGCAAGTCGGAAGTATTTTAGGGTCACACTTATACCCCCTGACGGAGGGTCCATCATATTCGTACGTAGACGCTCTGGCCTTTGCTGGTATTGCTGCGGTCGTACTGATTTACAATTCGGCCGACAGACGCGGTTTCGGAGGTAAGCTAGCCAAATGGTACATTGTTTGGGACGTGACGCTCCTTCCGTTCCCCAGTGTCTGGCGCACTCATGTTTTTTGCCGCGCTCTCTGCTTTGGTGCTCACCGTACGTTATCCGAATCCTTTACACGCCATTCGTCCGCTGTGACACAAAATGCCTCTCCTTTGCTCCATAGATCTCGTACCGATGGGAGAACGCGTACCGAAATGCCAAGTTTGGTGAACCCGATCTCGATGCGCCCGTAGACACGTCCGAGTTGGCCGACAAGGTATGTCTCGTATCCACGACGGAGTTGTGGGAGCCTGCCACTTTCATCCCTTGTCAAGTTCGGGAACTAAGCTCATGTCATTCCGTGTCCCCGTAGGCACCCGGATTCCGATACATACCGTGAAGGTGAGCAGGGACGGCAACAGATATGCGCATCATACCCATGGGGGATATTTGTCTATTACTGTGATCCTCTACATTACACTCCGGAACTTCTTGACTATGAAGAAGCAAATGCTTTAGCAGCGGGAGTCATCATTATGAAGTGTGTGGAAGTTCGACGACATGATCACCCTCGTGACATATCAATGTCAACCCGCGTGTTACTTTCGAGGATCGTTATATCGAGGCCTGCATAGGAAGAAGAATGAACGATTCAACCGACAACCCATCAACTTACCAAGGAAGATCAGTTTCGCAAAGTCTAACAAATCTGATTTTTGCGGGTCAGAAACTTTTCTCAGAATGTCGCATCTGCCTAGGCAGACCTAAATCTGAATGCAGAATCAGATGCCTTGGGCATAAATTTTAAATGCAGAGCCACTGGCAGACACAGACATGTATCAGTGCCATTTATGGAGTGGCAGGCAAGATGGGCATGATGGTGAATTAGTTATATTGGTGATGATGACTGCCACACGTTAATAGTGCCAGGACAAGTAAGACTGCAACAACTTCCAAACAGCAAGAATTTAATGCTCCAGTTGCATTGAGAAAAGACCAGTCCTTCCAGTTTTCAATTTTCAGGTGCTTCTTCTGGACATGTAAATTGTGATGGAATGTGGACTACTTATGCTTAGTCTAGACTCTAGACAAGAGGTTTCCAGTTTCATATCTCCATATGTACAAAATTACATTTATGAACCAATATACATGCAGGCAACATGACTGTGATGATTGTTTTAAAGCTTATAGATTGTTTTAACTATTTGTCTCTTTGCCCTTTTGTTATCTATGTTTCTTCAAAAGAACTTGATGTTCTGATTTCCATACTGGACAAGGAGTCCATTAAATTTCTGAGAGTGGAGGGTTATTATATAAATTAAAATATATGCTGAACAGTGAACATACTGATCTGATTCTGAAGAATGACATTCATGATCATCTCCACCTTTTCTTCCTTGGATGCTTTGCCATGCTGATCAAAAATTCCCTTCATGGCTAATTTCACCTTGTTGGATATGTTTGATGCCTTGTACTTTTGAGCAGCAGATAGCAGTGGTTGAGAATCCTCCTGATGGAAAAGGTGGAAAGAATGCTCCAGAATAAGCAGTATATCTAAATCAGAATCCATGTGGACCATGTCATTGTATTGTATCTCTTAAAATAATATGGAAGAGAAAAAAGGAACATACTCATGCAAGTTAGAAGGATTATCTGCCATGTATCGAGATTCCTCTATGATTGTCAATTTTATGTCGATACAACAAGAAATTGATGAAGAATTTACCATACTACGAGGCTTCAGAATAGAAGATTGCTTGATATTAATATAGGACTGAATAATAAAGCATTAGAACCAAAATACAATATAATTAATTCACACACTCTTCGATTATGAACAATCTGATAGTAACAGAGTGAATTGAAATATATGAACAAAAACCAGAAACTCATGAAAATAAATTCACTGTCTATAAATAATAATAAAGCATTATACTCAATATTGAAACAAAACAATAAACACTTACAGTCTAGAATTGATATAAAATAATGTATCACAATAACAATAAATAACTTACATCCTGCAAATAATAAAGTAATGTTTGAAGCATCATATTTATAAAGTGAGTGTAATGTATGCTGTGAAAAATAATATACAACAACTTACAGCCTTAAAATAGTTGAATGCTTATTAAACAAAAGAGTCCAATTAAAACAAACAATATACTGCCTACCTCCTATGAGGAATGCAAGTTATTGATCATTAGTATCATGATGTGTGACCAAAATTTATGATATACTGTCTATAACCATTCAAACATGAACAGTTGAGATGTTATCATAACTTTCCTGACATAAAAAAAAAAACTCACAGTCTGTAATAAATAAAACATAAGAAGATAAATGTTAGGTATAATATTATTATATTGTCTGATAACAATAAAAAGCTTACCAGCTGAATTAAGTTATGTGCATCAATAATGGTGATAAATCAATAATATAGTGAGCAACATACATGCTATAAATGGAAAGAAAACAGAAAAATAAATGAATGTGATAAATTGTTTTGTGAAAAAATGTCAAACAATCTATAACTTACACACTGTTATTTCAAAATATCAGGCAAAGATAGTCATATTAAATTACTACTGCTGAAATCATTTCATGATGCAAAACTCACAAACTGTCATTTCCAGAGAAACATGAATGAACATGACATCATCAGCAACAACTCTCTACCACATTCCATAATCCACAATTCACTTGCTGTCATGTGCAGAGCAGAATGGAGAATGAATGGACATGGCATCATTAGCATCACTACTCTCTGCCACATTCCAAATTCCACAACTCACATACTGTCATTTACAGAGCAGAATGGAGAATGAATGGACATGGTATCAGCAGCATCACCACTCTCTGCCACATTCCATATTCCTCAACTCACTGGCTGCCATTTGCAGAGTAGAATGGAGAATGAATGGACATGGCACCATCAGCATCACCACTCTCTACCGCATTCCATAATCCACAACTCACTCCCTGTCATTTGCAAAGCAGAATGGAGAATGAATGGACATGGCATCATCAGTATCACCACTTTCTGCCACATTCCACATTCCACAACTCACTCCCTGTCATTTACAAAGCAGAATGGAGAATGAATAGACATGACATCATCATCATCATCACCACTCTCTGCCACATTCCACAATCTACAACTTACTTGCTGGCATTTGCAGAGCAGAATGGAGAATGAATGGACATGGCATCATGAGCATCACTACACTCTGCCACATTCCACAATCCACAACTCACTAGCTGTCATTTGCAAAACAAAATGGAGAATGAATGGACATGGCATCATCAGCATCACCACTCTCTGCCACATTCTACATTCCACAACTCACTTCCTGTCATTTGCAGAGCAGAATAGAGAATGAATGGACATGGCACCATCAGCATCACCACTCTCTACCACATTCCACAATCCACCACTCACTAGCTGTCATTTGCAGAACAAAATGGAAAATGAATAGACATGGCATCATCAGCATCACCACTCTTTGCTACATTCCACAATACATAACTCACTACCTGTCATTTGCAGAGCAGAATGGAGAATGAATGGACATAGCATCATCAGCATCACCACTCTCTGCCACATGCCACATTTGACAACTCACTGGCTGTCATTTGCAGAGCAGAATAGACAATGAATGGACAGGGCATCATCAGCATCACCACTCTCTACCGCATTCCATGATCCACAACTCACTCCTTGTTATTTGCAGAGCAGAATGGAGAATGATTGGACATGGCATCATCACCACTCTCTGCCACATTCCACAATGCACAACTTACATACTGTTATTTTCAGAGTAGAATGGAAAATCAATGGACAATCATCAGTATCATCACCAGTGTGTCTGGCTCACTCCACAATGCACAACTTACTGGCTGTCATTTCCAAACCACAATGAAATAATCTCAGTCATAGAATTTTTCACATTGCTGCATTAACAACTCACTTGCTAAATCCCCTCAGTGAGATGATAATAATTAGCATATATCACAATTATGTATGGACTGATTCATATGAAAGCCATCTCACCCAAAAGTGTGGAAACCATCTTGCTAGTATTTTAGGATTTATAATGTCCATGTTGTGTACAGGAAGTGTAGATTGATGCAACTTGTCTATGTCAAATATGACACTTGTTTACATTATAGCATTAGACTTTGAAGAATATTCAACTTTCAGTACACACTCTTTAACTGCATATCTGATGCAAAGTGCTATGTTTGTTTCCTGGGCAGTAACAAATAGCATTTGCACAGCCTCATCATTCAAAGCTCCTGCAGTATTTTCCAGCAGTAGGTCACATCCCTCATGTGATTTGTGCATCCCTTGCACACATGTAAATGTCATCAGTTGAATCATTTAGAAATAAAACAATACCTCCAATCCACACACTACATTTTGGTGGATGGTTCAATTGAGAGAGACGACCCCATACATTAGCATTGTCAAAAATTCCATCCACAAGCAATGGTGCCTTTGCCACCTTCTCCTCAGATGGCAGCTTTGGATTATCACTGGACAGTTTGCTGATGGCTACAGCCAATAATGCATCAAACTTAGTGAACAGCACAATAACTGGCACTGGATATGCTGTGAGCTCAACAAAATGTTGCCAAAAATGAACTCACCGTTTCTAGTATCACATTTATTAAAAAACATTTCCTTGAAGCATTGGATTGCCTGATTCAATTTATCCATCAGAATACAGTACTATACAGAGTAATAACCAGTCAGCAACTACTTTCCACACTGTTCAAGCTCTTACCAGATGGCATGAATCCATTTTTTGAGATGTGTAGTACTTGCACAATCAGCAATGAAGTCTTTCAGTTGTTGGAATTCATCTGCGGAAGTCACTTTGACGCCCTGTGAGTCATGGAAAACAAATTTGTCATTGCTGCGGAAAATCAAATCATTCTTGATCTTGTGCATTCCACACTACCATGTAAAGATGCGTGTCGTGTTCAAGCCTGGCAGTATGTTACAAGTGATACTCACCCCCATGGTTCCCTCGACCTGGGTCAGATTGATCTAGTTGCACGGTTTGGTAAACAAGTCATCTATATGTATCAAAATGAAAATGCACCTTATTACCTTCTTCATCATGGACCTCCGGGTTTTCGGTAGTGTTACAAATCACACGGAGAATAGTCGTCTTGCCAGTGTTCGCCCACATGTTGATGAGGATTCTGAAGCGACCAAACTTCTCTTGGATGTTTCCCAAACCGCCGGTCGTGTTGTTTGTCTCCATGTCTGGATTTCTAAGCGCGAGCATGTTGTTGAATAAACTGTAGAACGTAGAGTTGAAGCAGTAGTAGTCACCATGAGGGTGAGGGAAGGAAGTGGAAGAAGTCAGGCTCTCGATCAATCGCTGCATCTACTTCCGACACCTTCTTCTGGCGTGGTGAACATTCAATGTTCATCTGTCCTCCGAGCCTGTTTGTAGTTTGGTTCCAGGTTTCTTCTGGAGGTGGTCTGGGGCATTGGCTTACATGGCTTTGGCCATTCTCAACCACACGTAAAGTCACACCGTACTCAGGGGTGGCAGGTGGCTGATCGGCATTCAGAGAAATACCCGCCACAGCTTCTGAGTCATTGCCCATGATGCCGAATGCTCTCATTCTGCCAAGAATGCAGGACAGTTGTGAACACATCATTCCATCCTTGGTGTTGGAGTAGAATGTCTTTCTTTCTTTCATGATGTGGATGATGTCTTTTGTCAACCCAAGCACTCTTGCTTGCCATTCTGCTCTCGCAAGCCACCGTATCATCAGATTTGATATCCATTTATCATGAAAAGATAACAAAAATCATCAGTGTGGTTGTGATGAATCATAAAAAATTAGCACTAAGATCCAAATAAGATTGGTAAAAATTATAAAGACATGAGGTCAAATGATAAGCAAACTGAAGATCCAAGGTATATATCTCACCAACCAAATACAATACCGTGGACTACTTGTCCCTTGGCAAGCCCTGCTGCTGCTCAAAACTCCTCTTCCGCAACTGCCCATTCTCAGAAGGGAGCAACAACCCTGCCTTCAGGCTGACCATGCTCACATTCTTCTTGGCATTGAGCGAAAACACCATGTTCACACATGGCATGCTCAGTTGCCGGAGCCACCCTTTGGGTTTCTTGGGCCATAACAGAATCAGCAGTTCGGGCAGGTGCAGGTCGCGAGGTGACAGGATTGTGTCCGAAGCCTTATACTTGGACACCAAGCACATGTCACAGCCGCAAAACAGTGCGTGGTCTTTGGGTGGCAATACTAGTGAACGTGCGGGTGAACAGATTGAGATTGTGGAGTGGTTGCATCAGCAAACCCACCCTTGGCTTCACAGAACTGTGCAGAGTTGCACAGACCCACAGACCCTACAGAGAGGTACCTAGTAATACAGACCTTCACAGACCTGTACAGACTAGCC
>JBBPPX010000109.1:0-79328 GCA_038092235.1 Leccinum boreale
CGCGGACCAAGAATAGCCACATATTGTTGTACTGGGGGGGGGGGGGCTACATACGTTTGCAGGGTTGTGTGGTACGAGAGAGATCGATCAAAAAGGAATCCTGTGCTCCGTCCTGCATGCTCCCCAAAGTTTACTCTATAATTCCCTATCCGAGCCCATCATATCATCGCCGCCCACCTGATCGTACTCCAATCCCGTGCCCACCGCCTTTCTATTCGCCGGCTCTCTCAGGCGTAATTAGACACGACGGACTCCCAGGCTTGCACGATTCGAAACTACACGCGTGTGAGCAGATGGCTCAACCAGCCGTCCGTTCTTGCCACGAAAAAGGGAAAAGGGAGCGCAACCTACAAATGAAACCTTGATTCCGTTTCTGGGGGAGGCACATGATTGGGCTTGGCCTCACCTGCCTCCACCACACACTGTTACACACATACACATACACACACACATACCATTTCCTGGTGCCACAGATGTGCATTGTGGACAGTGGTACAAGTTTAGCTACAGCGCAGTGGGTAAAAACGACGTGCGGTACCGCGCCTAAATATGGCCGTCGGGGAAATCGTCGGGGGTGATCTAAAAGAAAAAACAAGCGAGAAAGAAAGGGGAACCAAGACGGCGGCGACGCATCGGCGAGTAGCGACGCGTCATCGGCCCGGGGTGCACGACGACCCAACGAGGATGCACAGAAGACGCTTCGCGACAGAAGCAACGACGACGACGACGACGACAGCCGCTTTGTAATATCCACTCGTCCGCGTTGCCCAGCCAGCCAGCGAGAGCCGAGTTTCGTGAGAGCTAGTCGATGTGTAGGCCTGCGAATGAACGGTCGTCAGCGTACTCGCTCCCTCGAGCGTGGCTGCCCAGTTGCTCGGGGCCACGGTCCTCTGGTATGCTCGCAGACACGGGACACCACGCCCATCCCTGAAACAAGGGAGACAGAGGGAGAGAGCGATGGAAGGTGAGACGACGACAGAGGACGTTCCCGTCTCTCACGCCGAGGCATCCACGTTCGTCGCTCTTTCTAGTACGCGGCCCACCAGGGTCCGCAATCTACCCCGGAGCGAGACGAATTGTACACGACCTCGCAGCATCTGAGAACCGAAGTGCCACTGCTTGGGAGCGGGGAGACGGGTGCTGGGGAAAAGTGACGACATTCGGCGTGCGATGGGACTGAAGATAATTCGTAAGGGAAGGACGACGACGAGAAACCCTGGAACGTTTTCGTTGGTCGGGTACATGTGGAACGAGAGTGGAGGGAGAGAAAGAGAGCCGCAAGGCGGGCTTTCTCACCTCCGCCCGTCAGTTCGCGTCCGCGCCCGTCAAGGAACGCCATCACTAACGTATATCGTCCTCAAGGCCTCGCCCATCAATACTTGAATCAGATTCCCAGAACCAAACGTTCTAGCAGGAACATTAGCAAATTGAAGAAGGCCCTGGTCCAAGGGAAATTCGGTGGATAAAATAAGAAAAACCGCCAAATTGCGTACAGCAGATGTGTTCTATAGTTGTAATGGTATACATGGTAATATGGGGGTGGTAGAAGAGAAGAACAAGGTCCCGACCTCGGACTGAGCGCTCGATCCTGGCCGAGAGCGGGGCCAGGGCCTCTGAGAATTCGCGCGCGAGTCTCGAATCTGTTCTCTTCGTATTGACGCCGTCGTGTGTGTCGACGCGAGACTACCCTGTTCTTTCCCCCGGGCCATAATGTGGTGTGTACGTCCGAATCCGCACAGCACGGCGACAAACCTTCGTCTCAGACTTGCAGCGGCACGGCACGGCACGGCGCGGGCATGAGTGCGCATTGTGCACGCACACATGCCAAGCGATGGTTCTAGCCTCCACGACATCCGTCTCGAGCGTGGTTTCGGTACGATTGAATCCGCGAATCGATGGGAACCCGGTGCACTTGTTCGTGATATGAATGATGGATTCAGGTGGATCCAGCGAGTGGCCTAGGCGATCCCCCGCGTTCGTCGGTCACCTACGACCCTCTCTCCCTTTTTTCTCGCACGGACGACACGACATCGTGACTTGTCACCCAGGCTCATGTACGGTAAACCGCTCTTCCGTCGGAGCAGAATAGGGAAAGAATGCGAGCGAGGGAGCACTAACGCGCGAACAAACGGACGTGACGGAGACGGACGTATGGACGGCCTTCTCCTGTCAAATGAAAAACCGCCAATTGATTTGATGGATGAGGTTGGACCCTTGAAGAGTCGAGGGACCTATGAGTCGGTGCGAACGCGCGCGCGCGGGGAGGGAGGGGGGGGGAGCGAAGTTTCATGAAACCTGCCTTCCCTTTTACTTTTTTTCACAGCAACTCACTCACGCCTCCACCGTCCGCTTCTCACACCACGGCGATCTTAGTGTCTCCATTATGTACAAACCTCCACCCCACCCATATGCATTCAATGAGATTGCTGATCGTTGGAGCGCCCTTCCGGTGCAATTCAAATCAAAGTGATCCATCATCACCAATGCAATGCCATGCAATGCATCGTGTGCCCCACGATTTCTTTGAGCCAGGATCGTGGAGGGCCCTTTGAGATCGTTGGACTCGTTATTACACATACTTCACATGGTGCGATGACGTCGGTCGAATGAACGAATGTTGGAAAGAACAGCGAGCGAGTCTCTGACTACGCGGCATCGCTCGGCACCTCGTTGGTACCGTTCGAACCCCGCCCATATCCTCTGTGATCCCGTCCAACTCCCACACGTGGTCGCAACGGACGACGGCGTTCAAACAAACGGGACCATAGTATTAGTATGATGAACGGCGACCGTAATGATTGCTACCAAGTGACCAAACGATTAGCCGCGCCTGCGAACGTGCGCGCCCGGGTTCTTTATTTCTGTTCCTCCCCTTCCCTTTCCCCCGAAGAAAGAGTCTCAGAGATCTATGGAGCCCGTGCGGAAAACCCGCGGGTTACGGCATTCAAGGAGCGGCTTCTCTCTTCCTTTAGATCCCATTCAGTTTCCTTCTATTTCATCTTCGACCTTGAGAGACTCTGCGAAATATTAATATTTCCTTCCTGCCCGAGCCGGTCTCGGGCTGGTGCATTACCGGATGGGTATACGAGTGTGGGGAAAGGAAATAACAAAAAAAGAGAACGAGAGCCCTTCGCTTGAAACGCGCCGCATCGTAAGAAACGTCGTAAACTCGGTGGAGTGTGGTCGGTGGTGGGGAGTCGAGACTCCCAAGTGCCACGGCGATGACGTTTTTCGTTTCCACCTACTGATCTATTTGAGAAAAGCGAGGGAGTGGGGTGACATGCATGACGAAGATCAGGAGGGGCGTAACGGCAGAAACGAGCTCAGGTCAGATGAAGCTTGGCAACATCCCGTGCTTGCCGTGGGAGGGGACTCTGGAGGGCAATAGAACAAGCAAGAAAAACAAAACAAAATAAAGGCTGACGGCGAACGCCAAGTTCCGAGGCCGTCCCACAGTACTAGTGAGTTATAATATATGTAACAAAGGTATCGGCGTTCCCATGTCATTCCCAAATGTCCGGATTGTGTGCCAGTGGCGGATGTGGTTGTGTGCCTGCCAGCGGTGGTAGGCAGCGATTGTGTGGACGGACGGGAGCACGACGGCCGGCCAGCAGAAAGGGCGAAGGTTATGCGCCGACAAAGCGCGTGCGGCGTCTGGAGATGAAGTTTGAGCAAGGGACGATGACGGTCTGACGAGGGGAAAGGGAAGCGGGAGAAATAGTGGATTAATATGGTATAATTAAGGTGGACTAGGATCAGATAATGTACAAGCGATAAAGGTAACCCTCGACTTTGCCGGCCTGTGTGGTACAGTATGGAAAGTATATACGGTAGACGAGTGTGAAAAATAGTCCGCGTGCGTTTTCGTACAAGGATGCTAGTGGCGTGAACGAAGAAAGAAGAAGAAAAGCAGAGGTCGGCGGCGTGAGAGGTCATTCGAAGTTGTATTCGACGGCAACACGACAGGCTTCGGGTATATCTGGGGCGTGGCCGTGATCGCGAAGACTTGAAGCGGAGGGGAATGTTGCGTCGCATGCGGGACAAGGGTGGCCGGTGAGCCTGGATATGCTGTGGCCATCGCGGGAGCGCGAGCGTTTTGAGGTATGCGAGACCTGGCGCGGAGGTGAGCGGGCAGGGCAGGGCGGGGAAGGGGGAAAGAAGACGCACGGCGTCATCGTCGGGCTGATGTTGTGAGTTCATCTTTCGTTTGAGGGGCGACGTGCGCGTATCTGTAAGGGGGTGTGAGCGCGGGTTGGCGGGGGAAGTGGGGAGACAGCAGACGTACCTGATAGGGAGCAGGTGGCTTTGACGAAGCCGTCTCGCCATGCTTTGACGCGCTTCATGCGAGTGTTATATGTATCATCCGTCCAGTGTATGGGCTCATGGGCGTGCGAGGAGTCACCTGGGGTGATGAGGGACGAGCAATAGGATGAGCAGTCTTCCTCGTCGTCATCTGAGGAAGAAGGGCAAGATGAGGACGGTGCGGGAGAGGATGATGACGGGATGATGGAGGATATGCGAGGCGGGGGTGGGGATGCCTCTACGAGCTGTATGATCTGGAGAGAGGAGTATGGTTGACGAACGTAGAGATGACCTGGTTGGTTTGACTGCTTGTATGGGTCGCAGTCGAGCATGTGGTGCACGATGGCGGGTGAGTGGAACATCGGGGCGGGCATCTTGAATGGGGAAGGGAGAGGAGAGGGACTACACTAAGCTTATAAAAGGGTCCTGTCTGAATCTGCCACGCGAGCCAACGCAAGGGCTGTCGAAAGGTTTGCAACCCCCCCCCCCATGAGAAACAAGCTCGCGCGAGATTTCACAGATCTACCCCCTTGCCTTTTTGGGTCACTAAGAGATCTCAGATCCACCCAACAGTCACGTGCACTCACTATCACCTTTTTAGGTCGTCCTTCCCATGCCCCCCCTTCCGTCCGTTCCCATCTCCTCTCTCTTCCGCAATTCCGACACCTATCCGGTCTGATATCTGGCATTGCAAAAAAAAAAATATAACATTTTGATATCCCTAAATCATCATCATGGTCGCATCGGCGCTAACCATGCCTCTGCCGCCTCAAACTGGTCAATCAGCTCCCTCAACACCGCTCCCTCCGAGTGAAGCTGCCTCATGGCAGTCAACGCCTGGGCACACACCGCATGTCAGCCTCAAGTACACTCACATGCCATCCTTGTCCAACTCACCACATCCCAGAACCGAAATCCTCGTTCCACTTCTTGTTTAGGCAGTTTCACACCCGGGAACGTCTCCTCGCAGATCTCAAGCGCCATCTGCTTGCACTCCTTCACCCCTTCCGCATTCGCATCACGCACCCGCGTTTGGTTGTTGAGGTGTGTCAGCGTGTCCAAGTATACCTTTGCTAGCACCCCAAAGCCCGTGTTCACCTCCCCCTGGAACGGGAGCGAAATCGTGATATCCAGCAAATCGTCCCGCGCACGCCGCGCGTCATTTCGGAGAAGCATGTTCAGCGTCGTCACCTCCATCAGCGTCCGCAGTGCCCGCGTCAGTGACCGCACAAACGAGTTGAACACCAGCAGTTCCCGCGACAACGGAGCCGACCATGACTGAGCCTGCATGTCCTTATCAGTGCCACCGAACAGTCCACTCGTCTCACTTTCTCACCTTAAAGTTCAGTGGCACGATGCTCAGCACCCGCATCACCAGTAACATGCTCGATTTTTCGTCCTCTGTTTGGTTGACCATCAGACAAGCCATCAGACGTGAGAGTCTCATACCGGTACCGAAACTGGGTCCTCCACTAAACGCACGGCCGGACCACAAATGACCATGCATTACTCCCGCTCTCACTAGTTCCAGGAATAAATATAGTGGCTCCTGAAACTTGTCATTCAGTCGGGCTTGTTTGATTGCCGTGTATTTTGCTCTTGCCAAAGGAGAGTGCATGTGCGAGTTCAACAGGAACCTGCAGTTCCGATCCATCCCTTCCGTCTTCAGACACCCAACAAGAATAGCAGTGTCACTCACCCTCTCAATTCAAGGAATCGCCAGATCACATTAGCTACAACTTCGTCCTTCTTTTCCAGCTGTCCGGTCGGGAGAGTCGTCTTCCCCTTGGTCCGCATCGCAAGCTTTTCCGACGCCGTCGCACCCAGGCAGAGCGCGAAATCGATCGTCGACGACTAGATAGCAACATCAAACGTCAATAATCATCAGCACCACCATCAACCGATCAGCTACCCACGTTCTGTCGTCTCAGCTCCTCCTCCACGATCGCGTAACTAACGTTCCACCCTGCCACACGTTCCGCGAGTTGCGCAGTCTGTGGCGAGTTGTGTTGTATAGGCTTTTGTCCATGTGGTGCCTGGTTTTCGAACCAGAAATTCCCCATCACTTTTCGGTTGGTCCAGAATGCGTGCGACACGCTGCTGATCAGCGCGAGCGCTGTCGCGCGCGGCCCAGTCTGACCGTCGGTAATCACCTCCTTGACGAATCGCTTATACTCGGTCGTTTCGCCGTTGTCAAGGGGTGGTGGTTCAACAATCTGTCCGCTTGTCAACCAAACCAACGCTTGCGGACCCAGGAGACCTCGCGACAGGTAATAATAGACTTCGTCCGGCAGTCGGTGCGTAAAGATCTCGTGCAAGTCAGATGGGATGTCCGCCGCAGTCGGGTGATGGTGGTGATTTGGATGTCCATGCGTAGGAGGTGAGTTGATGGCCAAAGGAAGAGGCACGACGCTCCCTTCGGAAGAGAATATCAAAGAATACTTGATCATCGATCGCGTGCGAGCATACTGATCGGCGTATTGCGTTGTTTTGACGCCGTGGTGTTCCGCAAACGCGGTCACGGCGGCGTGTCCGGACTTGTAGTACTTGACCATGTCGACCGTGGCCTTGAGCGCTTGGTCGTGCATGTTGGGAGGGAACGTTGGCGAGTGGTCGAACCCGACCAGGATTCCAATGTCAAGGAACTGATCTTCGGTGATTCCGAGGTCGCTCAGGATGGCGCGCTTGGAGGTGTACGTGAACGAGGGCGTGTTGGAAGTGAGATCGAGAGAGGTAATCAATTTGTCCACGCCCGGGTATAGCAACATATCGGTTGGACCGTAGACGGCGTGAATATACGACTTGGTGTGCCGGAGGAGATAGATCAACTATGAACGAGCGAGTGAGCATGGGCGCGCGTCACGGGCGGCTACGAGGAGAGACGAACGCACCTGTGCCCAGGCGGCATACGGCGCGACGAGGAACTCGACGTTTCGATGCCTAAAGATGCGGAGGACCATGCGCCACAGATCCCACTGCGCAATCCCGCTGCGGCTCTCAAACAGCTTGATAGCACCCTCCTCCTGGCCGGCCTCATATTTGGCCCACGCCTCCCTCCGGTCTCTGCACGCTTCATTGTTCTCAGCATGGTGCTGGTACTGTTTCCACCGTTTGGCGGGGATGAGCCCGGGAAAGACGAATACGGGTTTGATGTGGAGTTTTTCGAGCGCGCGGAGGTCGGCTTCGATGCGCTGGGTTAGGGCGAGCGGGAGACCGCCTGTGGCGGCGAGGAGGGGTTCGCGCGAGGGCGAGTTGTCGGTGAGTTGTTGGAGATAAAAAGACGCATCGATTCCAAGACGCGATTCCGACAGAACGCTGAGCGAAAACGTTTGCAGGTGCTTCCGCTCGGAGAGATAGTCTGTAGACGAAAAAAACGCGCGTTTACCGTCAGTCGCTCGTCTGCCGAGAATACAAAAAGAAAAGAAACCAAAACATTTCCGTGCTCACTTTCGAGATGTTTGATGGGCATTGGACAACCGAAACGCCGACGAGCTGGCTTGGACGACGTTCAACACGACATCGACAGACTGCTGCTGCATTTGCGGTTTGATTACATAATCATGAGGGTATATTTTCCCATGTATTTGATGGAAGACACCGTGTTCACCGCTCATCAAGGGTCCTCCCTCCCGCTGCGGTCCACGTTGTACATAACGGAACGACTTTGTTGTTCATGTCTCGGCTTCTAGCTTCGATGAGACCCTTTGGTGAGCGGGAATATGGAAGTTAGCGGTTAGGCTGGCCGTACCCAGGGTTCCCCGATAACAGTAGCTCCAAGTCTTTGACCTTTTGCGTCCTAGACTTCCGACGTAGGTCCAACCTGACCGACGGGAAATGGAGGAGGAGCGAGGACCGTTCTACTTCTCACACAAATTTCGTTCAAGTCGTCTTTTCGGGAGCGTCGGGGCAGTTTCATGCACTGCTTGCCGTTCCAGGGTATGGACGCTGACATCATACACAGTGCACATCGTGTTGGCGGACAGCCTCCGCCTCATTATTATCAAACATTTTAAGATGCACCCAAAGTCGCGACGCACTTAACAATAACTTATCTTGCTCTTCGGCTTGGTACGCCACCCGTGAACGTTGGAGCTGTCGCTGCGCCAGCTTCGAAGCGCTGAATGACCCAATCGACGTGTCCCAGGTGTCACTGCTCTCGTCACTTGATTCATCCCAACCGTGCGTCGCGGGCTTGAAAGCGTTTGCACCCACCCCTTACGAGAGCCCGCTCTCCCACTGCTTTAGAGTTTAGACCAGCCACATCGCATCCATGGGAAGAAACGCACAAACAATCACCGTCCGGGGGCCAATGGAGTGTCCGTTGATCAGTGCGCGTCCCCGCCGTTCAAATCTAACCAAATCCGAATAATCTTCGTGGATACCTGGGTTTCAGATGCGGAGTTGGCATCTCTGCAAACGACCCCCCCTCGCCTCTCCAGTTGTTTCCCTCGTTCTGGTTTCAATGTTAATTTGATCTGACCCACTAGTTTCCGAATCCGTCGAGCGTCATCCCTCCCTGTCGGCTCGGAAGGCGACGATTAAGGTCTAGTGCCTTGCCACGGTGTGAGCGGCTAATGACTGTAAACTCTGCACGTTTCCTTCAGGCTCGGGCCACTAATTCCAATTCCAGTCAGGCCTACAATCACAAGGGCATGAGACTCTGGAGTGCCTGGGGTGAAATCACATGCACACTGGAGGCGCATGAATGCGCGTTGGTCGGAGGAACGTGCCAAGACGAAGTTGCCCAGTTCGTCTGTTTCATGGCGTTTCGCTGGGTGAGATTTCGTCCACCGCAACAAGAGCAAGTTTGAGTTTGGTCGTTCGGATGAGGCGAAGAGGAACCCATGAGGCCCGGATCTCGAACGTGTCGCTCGATCACAGGGCCAACTGACACCCTTCCGTTTGTTACCAAACCGTCCTCGGCACCCACACATCGCGGTGCGCTGTTTGCCAAGTGCTCACATGTCCAGCTGACGGTCTGGTCGTTCTGCGCGCGGAGCTTGGTAGGTCTGGGGGTGCACTGTGAGAATGGACCTGGGGTTGTAACTGTAACGACCTGATCGGGGTCGAAATGGACACGGTTTTCATTCGAGATTCTCTAGATAATGGAAATCAGATGTTTTGCTTGTCCTGTGTGAACGCGCACTGCAGTCGTAGCATCATCGCTGTGGTCTGATCACCAACCACCGCCACAGGCAACGATCATTAATCATTTCTCGAGGCTACAATCGACCTCAGTTGCTCCTGTCGACGCTTTCGGAGCTCTGGGGGAACACGTCGCGCATCTCAGATACGATCAGATCAAGGCTTGGATAGGACGTTAACGGGCGTCGTCGTCGTATCCTATCCCTGCGAAATTTGGCAAGAATTCCTCCGACACGGACGTGACTGGTAACTGCCACTGATGGGCCCACGCTGAACCGAGTTAACTCCTACTAGTTACGATACGACGGCGACACGAGGGAGCCTGGATGACAGAACAAAGAAGGGACGAAAAGACATCATAATTCTGTCCGAATAAGCGAACGAGTACGTTGCGTTGATTACTGCAAGCAAGGGAAGGGAAGAGGGGGGACCCAGTGATTTCGATATGATCGGACGCGAACGGGACTCCGTTGTCTAGATCCGCGATCATCATGGCACACAAACAAGCGTCGGTACGCCCGTCAACTCCAACAAGAAACTACTCACGCACGCACGCTGCGATCATATCGATCCTGCTAACTTGGATTGCCGCCGCGGTGCGTGTCAACGACTATTTGTCGACTTCAACCAAGGGGTTTCGTTATCAGCCTTTGCCTACTAGGTTCGTGTACGCAATCCCGACACATCAAACGTGGACCCACATTGCGCTGATGCGTCCTTGCCGATAACCAGTTCCGACGACGACGACTTGTCCCACCCACGGTCTTCCTGGCTGTATGTATGTGTCGCCTACGCCCGTCGCCATCACCGTCGCCACGCAGAATAGCTCTTGCGCCTGCGTGTGTGTGCGCATGAAGGCCTCCGCCGAGTTGCGGCCGACCCTACCGATGCAACACGATGACGCAACCCGCAGCAACTTATCAGGAACTGATCATACTATCGTATCTTCGCTTCAAAGTTCTTTTTTCCACCTGGAAAACTGATGGGGCGCACTAATCGATGAAGCACACCACCAGCGATCTCTGCCGTCCACCTCGAAATGATACCGTGAACTCTGACGGTTCCACCGCTGATCCGGCTTCATTGATCGCCGGCCGGAGGGGGGTCGCCTCGGCAGGTACTAGCGAGCCAACGAAACGTGTGGTGCCTTGTCTCCGTTGAACGGACGGAAGGGGCCGCCGCACGCATGCCTAACCGAAACGAAGCGGAAGGTCGACCTAAAAGGGTGCTACTCCTCTTACTGTGCACCACGCGTTCGAAAGCACAAGAATCTCCACCTCTGCCCCCTTTTCCAATTTCCGTACAGATCTCGAGAGAAAACTCTGGCGTGTTCTAGATTTCAGGATCGCCACAATTCCGACAACGGCGTGATTGTTCTGCCCGTGAATGACACACTACTTGGCTCGGTGTCCTTTACAATAAGCTTGATGTCAGGGTCAGCCTCCTGGGGATCGGTCTAGATGGCTCCATCAGGTCCAGACGACGGTCCGCGTGCGACGGGTCCGCGATGACGAGAGGCACTCCAAGAGATGTCGGTACCCTGCCAATAATTTCTTGTCAGTCAGTCGGGCGCTCTACGTTTCGACAGAGGGGTTAACCAAGACTACGCCTGTCAGCTGGTTCACTCCGCTTTCAACCAACGTCAACTGTCGTCGCATGCATCCAGGACTCGCTTGCGCAGGGTAGCGAGCGGACACATCGGGCGAGCGGACCGCCGGAAACCGTCTCCCGCAGGTGCGCTTCTTCCATACAACATGGGCCGCATAAACGGGAAATCATGACAAGGGAACGCGGGGAGGAAGCAAAAGGACCCTGGTCGGGGTTTACCACGATGGCGAATGCTATGCGTGCGCAGTACACACCGCGCGATCGACTATCTGACAAGTTGTCAACGACTTCGATTCTCGTAAACCAAATTTTGCCGAACGACGGCGATGAAAACTCGAATCCCGTCTATGAGAAACGCGAGCGGTGACTCTCACGACTAGTCCTCAAACGGTCGACCTCGCTGGCAGCAAGACGGCGCTCCGTGTACGACCGTCCAAATCTGAAACAAGTCGTCACTGATCTACGCATAGGGGGGGCGGGTAATCTATGAAACTGAAGCTAGAAAGCTTCGTTTTTCATTTTCTCCATTCGCTTATTTGCGCCCCTCGTGTAGTTACGCCGCCGCTGGCACGATCTCGTTTTTGGGTCCGGCTCTTTATCGTTCGTCCGATTCACTGCCGCTGCATCGAATGTTCGGGAACAAGTTACTCAGCAGACGAGCAAGCGTGAGGGGGCACAATTGTCCTCCGTTGCTCAACATGTACAATGCACACCACAACTCATCCCCATTCGAAGTTAATTATCGGGAGATCTACCCCGCCATCGCTTCTGGAGTGACGAGACATGGCAGTGCTCCTGTGTGCCAAACCCACTTGCCGCTTGAATTTCATAGGCTTGTGCAGCGCCCCCGACTTGTGAGCCCCTTTCCTTTTTCCAATCACACCCGAGCGAAACAAAGAACGTTTGGGGTCATCTTTTCCATTGCCACAAAGAACCTCGAAACTTCACCCAGTCCATCCAGGACACGGCTTACTTTTCCCGATGCCTACGTATTTGGCAGCAGGATCGCCAGCGATCGCATTCGGTTTCGCTCACCGTCACGTATGTCGCAGTATCATAGGTCGACGACTGCCTAAACAAGCCAGGCATATCAATGGCTGGTGCAAATACGACACGAGGAAGGGTTCGGTGAGCACCAGGGCAATGGGAAAACTGCAGGTAGTAGTAGACTTGATAACACGTTGTCCCAAACGTTTGCAAGGCGATGCCGCATGCGTACTACGGCGGAGTGCCTTTCCAGACTATGATTCGGAAATTGCGCGTCCCGAGGGACATCTTATCAAAAGATCATCGATGGGTGGGCGATTGGGTGGGAACATCTAAACGAATGATCGCATCGGACCCGTAGTAAAGCTGAATATCGAAGTTCGGTATGACGCAACTGGAGCACACCGCGTGTGTTCGTCGCCGTTCCGTTTCTTCTTAGGGTGTAGGCGAAGCATTCCTTCTGAACCCCTTGGAGCGCGAGAACCCCATCGTGCAGGGTGACAATGAGTTTCTGAGAAGCGTGGTTCAGAGGGAGTTTCCCTGGTGCAGGGAAGGATCAAACGTGACACGAAAGCGCGTTTCTTTTCTGATCGGACATTGTGCTCTAAGCATTCGTCAGAGAATGGTACATGTGTCACAACCGTGTTCAAAAGACGTGGTCTTGGACATATAGTGACCGGTTGCTTCCAAAGCAACCCATGGACCGAGCTAGAGGTAAACAAGGTGAGCTATTGAATGAGCGAAATTAGCATCATTGCGGATGCCTATGAGGATGAAAATTGGACGGATATGATAACATCCCCCCTTCCATGGAAACGACACCGCGTACAAGGGATGTTACGAACGAAAACCACAAGTCTGCGCCGCAGCTGGCATAGTACTTGGCATAAGCTATGAGGCGTGATCGCACATGATCGGATTCTTCTCGATACTCTTGGCACATATTGCAGGCCCATTGTCATCGCTATGCATTCGCCGAGTAGAGTGATGTTACGTGTGGAACGGCTGCTACGTTTTCGATCTCCAGGCGGTGGTGGCGCATCATGACGCGAGTCCTATGTTTATATTGTAGAAGACTCAGCTCCACTCCAGAAAATCTGGCGATAACGCTTCCGTGATGGGTGATCCGATGCGAGTAAACCCCTCGGCATCGTCGTCTGATCTTTCAAGCTCGGCGCTCACGTGGTACAAAAGAGAGATAAGTACTGTATGGAGTATCAGGTAGACAGATTATCCACTCCCCTTGATCCGCAAGAGTTCATACCGTAATTCATACCGATCTGCCTTTAGCTACGAGTGCTGATGCGGTATCTCTGCGTCTAGAACGCTGGAGACAGAAACATTGTCGTGGAAAGTTCTGAAACGGGTACTTCAGAGAAGTCTTCCAAGATTGATAATTCATCGGGAGGAGATATGGAAATGGAAGAACGCACCCCATCATGATATCTCCGTCAGGCGGTTAGTTAATCCCGGATGGCTTAATTCGGGGATGTTCAGAAGTTCGGCGGCGGTACATCCTTTGGGCCAAACGTCTGATTTCGGAGAAGCGCCATATGGCCATCGAGTTCTGTGACTTCGAGAGCCATCCCGTGAGCGGGAAGCCACATTGTCAAGTCCGCTTTGCATTGCCTGAATATTCAGAGAGATGCCAAGTCGGACGCTCCCGGATTTGGCGGTCCATATATTTGCAGCCTTAAGGTCGGAGTGTGACAACTTGAAGGTGTTTGTAGAGACAGAGTAAACCATCCAAGAACCGGTGCAGTGGCAAGTAGTGGTGCTGTCGGGTTCCATCAGCATCACCAGCTGCCACAAGAGGTTCGAGAAACTTCTACAAGGTCTTGAGTGATCGGTGGAGCGACCTGTTCTCTGCGTATCTTGATCTGGAACCAGAAATCAGTGGCCTCGATTAGCAACAAGAAAGACAAACGAGTTGTGAATTCACGGTGGAGAGGTTGAGATTAAGCGGAAATTCTTCTCCGTTTGTCCGCGACGAGCAGGCTGCGGAAGGCACGCTCGGAAGGCATCTATTAGGTGGTCAGGGTGCATCCGTTTCTCAAATCGAAACGGGTTCCTGGTCTTATCGACGCGGGGAGTCACCACTATCTCCGAGGGCGGCAACTTATCAGTGATGACACGGGAGCTGACAGCGAATTGATCCATCGGAGGAGCCCTGGGCGTGAGCATAAAGTAGCTCATCTGATGTATGTGATACCAATCGCCGAGTCACCGCGGAGGTCCGGACGATCGACACAGAAGCTAGGATACAGGGCCTGATAGAAGTGCTCCAAACGTGATAGTAGTCCGAGGATCGCATTCTTGATGTTGTAAGTGGCTATAAGATGGTGGTCTAGTACAAATGCATCAGGAAGGTTTCCCAGGTCTTCACTTTCCGATCCTATGCATGCAGAAGAGAAAATCTCTTACGTTGTTCACAATTTTGGCATTGCTATCCATGGGTCACAGCAATTATGGCTCCTATACCAACAGGAGCGTCACTGCATTTCTTTATCCAAGCAAAGATACTGCAACCTTTTTCACGGAAAACTGATGGAAGATTTCTGATGGAGGTAGCATCTAGTATGATCCGCAGAATACAAATTACCTGGTACTATGTTGTGGTATCACATTGTTTCAGCCCGTCTGTCATGATCCCTATTCGAGCTCCCAGCAGTGTACTTGAGAATTGAGCAGGGGCAGAAAGCATATGCAACAGTTTTCCCGTCAAAGATATCGAGGAGGTCCAACGTTACCATCGAAACGGCCTGCAGAATATACAGTGAACATAAATTGGGTCAGTTTTCGCAGCTGTCTGCATGCCGAGTGGTGCAGCAGATTATGAGCACGACTCACGGGAGCCCAGTGAGCAGGTAGTCACAGATGAACCGTGGCGATCCTTCCAACGTTTGAGCTGATCGGCTTCACATTTCCCTGTATGGACATCGAATAGTTGCCTGCAATGAGTACGAGCTCAAAGGATGAGGTAGAAAAAATATTTTCTGTCATCAAACAGGGGTGGCATTGTTATCTGGAAACCAACCGTGCAATCAGTCGTCACTATCATCGTGGAAGAAGGAACAGCCACGCACAGGCTCGGTATCGGACATATCCCCTGAGCCCTGGGGGATGGAACAATGCCATGAGGTGAAATGTCACGACGTGTGTTCTAAATCGTCTTCATTGATCGACAAGCCTCGTAGGTGTGTCTTTTCAAACGGGATTGGCGCGAGGTTATCGAGGGACATACCTGATCCTCAGGCCTCCGCCCCAACGATCAGGAGGCCACAGTAGAAGAGGTAGCTCGGAACTCCACACAGGGCGGCACTGCCGGTGTCACTAAAGGAGAACGCGGCGCGTCGAACGCAGAGAATCAATGATGTGATGCTGTATCACTGGCAGCCGGCGCAAGCTTGACAAGATGCCCCTCGGCGGCAGCTTCGGGCTTGAAAGTCAAGTTGACGGGCTAGCCACTTTGCGCCCCCGAATTGATAGGATGGAAAGATTTACTACAGGATCGGGATCTGAAAACGCCACAACGTGAAATGGTGATTCAGCACAGCGACGAGAGCATACTGGTACTGACGTGGTCGACGAGGCCTGCATCGGTCCAGGGGCCCGGGGTCAGTCCGCAGAAAGCCCGCACTTCTCGGCTCCACATCACCCATGTCCTCCCCAACCCGCGGTGCATTCATCGTCATCGAAGGTCTGGACAGGTCCGGAAAGAGCACACAAGCTGCGCGTCTCCTCGACCACATCATCCAGACCGGTACTACGACTACGGACGCGACGACACGCCCGGAAGGAGGATCCCCTCCCAAAGCCGTACTCCTCAAATTCCCTGGTCAGAATTTCCCTCCTCCCATTCGCTCGTCTTTCCTCTCGCTTTTTCCTCAGTTCTGACCCTCTCTTGTTCCCTCCTGCTCGCGTCTCGTCGCACCCTTATCGCGATCATGATCGCACAACCGCCATGATGGACGATCACGCCACGTCCCGCACGCACGCACGCACGCACGCACGCGCTACCCATCCCATCAGACCGAACCACCCCGATCGGAAAGATGATCGACGCCTATCTGCGTTCAGAATCCGACCTCGACGACCATGCGATTCATCTCCTCTTCTCCGCCAATAGATGGGAACTCGCGTTCGTAGTCCCCCCTTATTTTTCTGTGCTCGTTCTGATTAACATAACGCAGCCCAACCATATTGGCACACCTCGCGTCGGGTACGACCGTCATCGCAGACCGCTATGCCTTCTCGGGCATCGCGTTCTCGGCTCAGAAAGGCTCTCACCTCACGTACGAGTGGTGTAAAGCCCCAGAGATTGGTCTGCCTGCACCCGATCTGACGGTGTTCCTCGACGTCCGACCAGAGATCGCTATGCAACGAGGCGGGTATGGCGAGGAGAGGTACGAGAGGCAAGAGGTACAGACGAGGGTTCGACGGGTGTTTGAAAAGATTGGCGAGGAAGTGGGTCCGGATCGGTGGGTTGTCATGAACGCGGGACAGGATCGAGACAAAGTCGCAAAAGACATTTGGGACTGTGTCGTAGCAGTGTTGGACAACAAGGACAAACCAGTTGCGAAGCTTTGGAAAGGTCAAGAGGAAACAAGTTAATGTTAATCTTGTTACTGTTTGTAATACATTTGCTAACATATGCGAGACATGGGTAACGAGTGGCGAGGTCAAGGAAAATCAAGAAAAGGCAACGTGAAAAAAAATATAAGGAGTGAGGAATGCTGATGTGCTGCACAGAGGTGACAGGCAAAGTAAGTATGTTCAAACCCACCATCAAGAGATAAAATACTCGATAAGTGTGTGCACACCTAAACAACACCATGGCATATCCACACAACATGAAATATAATCATGCATCGACCGGCACAATTCCTCAGCTCGCAGAAAGTCTCGATACAATTACCGCCAGCGCGATCAGCACACCCCATCGCCATTTCTCCCAGATTATTTGACGCCATGATGTTGACCAGCCTTGCGGAACAACTGGTTTGTTCGTAGATGTCAAGGCGTTGGGGGTATCAACCCCCATTGGTGCGACCGCCACTATTGGCGGGTGGACCATCCCCACATTCCGTCTGAGAATGACCTGCTGCGGAAGTGTTGCTGAGGTAGATGATGGATTGGGTGAGGGATACGGACTGGCGGCACTGGTATTCGCTGTCGGATCAGAGTCAGCCTTCCCACGCTCCCGTTCGCCCATGTTTGGCAAGTCCCTTAGGGTGGGAGTGCAAAACTGCATGAGATACAGGAAATGATCAACGACCGGACATAGCCAAGGTAAGGAACACGAAAATCGCAGCAAAACCAAGTGATGAGACGTCTATCAACCTCCTGACAACAAATTAAATGGCGGGTAACGTACATCGGGAAAGGCTTCTCTGAAGCGAGGTTGTGCTAGATTGAAAGTATGGCTCTTTGCAGCCAGATTTCTCTTGTGATTGTCCGAGGAGGTGAGAGACCCCGTGGTCATTTCATCGGACAACATAAACGACAAGAGGCCAGTGAGTCTGGAAACACCAAATCAGCAATAGTCCACGGAACGGGTACTTCGGCAATAAGTCAAATGACCGAGCACAAGAATCATCTAAGACGCCGGAGCTGGGTCAGAAAATTGGATGGAGTCAACTTACATTGTCGCCACACTCCAAGCTGGGTTCCACTGCAAATGGGAAGGTACATGAGGGTGGATTATAGAGAATATGAGGATGGCGTACGGTTCCGGGATGAAAATCCGACATGGAAAAACATATCTTCTTATCCGGTTGGAAACGACCGGAGGGTGTGAACATCTGGGGGCAATTCGGTTCAAAGGCGGCCGTATATGGAGCGAGAGGTAGCGTACCTTGATACCTGGGGGTTTGAAAGGGTATTCACAAGGGAACATGAGGACACCGTGATACTCTCCGCCGGCGAAGGGTGAATCGGGAGGGCCTCTCTGTGAATGAGGTGATTGGCATCGATTGAAGAGATGAGTGGAAATCGCGCACGATAAGGTAGTTCCCTAGTGAAAGAGGATCAGATGCGAAGTTTCAAGGGAGGGCGAGGTACAGACAAGTCAGGATGTTCTTTTCATCGGGAACTGCCCAAACAAATGGGGGTGGTTCTCTCTGCATGGTGATGTATTCCTTGTTGAGCTAGATAGGGATGTTCAGGTAGGAAACGGTGGTGGATTCAGGGCTACATACCCTCTTCTGAGCAGCTTTGCTGGCCATGGTTGGGGACAGGTCGTTGGACTGCGACTTGAGGTGGATGTGGAAGGTGGATAAAGGCAAAGGTGCCTATGCGGCCTGGCTTACAAGTTCGGCCCCCCACAAACACGCGCAAATAAGATGTGACCAATTTGGGTTAGGGATGATGAATTTCTAACCAGCCAACACGTTCGTTGTCATGGTGCACGCTGCTAGTACCTCCCGCTGTCTTTTAGAAAGTTGGTTTCAGCTTGTGCCGCAGCTATGCACAGCCTCACATGTCGCTCAATCATGGCCGCTTCAGTGCTTTTTCACGCCCAAGCACATTTGACAGGTTCCGGCGTGGTCGGGTCTCTGACTTCGACATCATTGTTGGCCCGGCATTCAAATTGGAGGATAATAGGGGCAACAAGTGGGTCTTGACTAATCCTAATCCCGAGGGTCTAGTGCAATAATAGTTAGTACTGCGCATGATCCTACTACTCATCTCGGGATTCTAAACTACCCTCGACCGGCCTCCCACAGCCGAAAGAAATATTTGCCCCAACTGCATAAGTCCGACGGATGCAACCACTGAAATGAATTCATCGCCGAGTTCTAGACATTCCCTTCACCTTTCGTGTCCCCCCCCTTCCATTGCAACCACGCGGTTTGGAACGAAAGAGACACGCATCTGGCACGTGGTCGATAATGATATACCGCCATCAGGCCCATCAGATGGGCACTCTTCCGAGCGCGGCTCGCCTTTACCCGTCCGCGCGTTCATCGTCTTCTGAGAACCGCTTTCTGAAGGCCTAATAGCCCGCATCAGTGTCAGCGCCAGGCGCTCGGGTAAGACGGTGACGAAACGCACTTTATTGTACATTCCTTGGTGCTTCCGTGCCATCGGACACTAATCGTATGCATGGCATCGGCAGTGGATTCGGCGCGTAGAAACAACCGCTCCCACATAGACAGGGGCTATGATATATGACTGTTTTGGTTACATTTGGTGTTCATGGAGATATTCGAGCTAGTTTCCTAGAGACAGAAGGTACATCACTGCAAGTTCCAGAGCTGGAGCTAGAACCGATCCAGCCCTCACGGAACGTTTTCGTTCAAATGAGCACGACGGTACACTGATAGCATGTGTCTACCATGATGCAAACGTACCACGAGAGAGCCTTCGAGCTACTCCGCAGCCAACCACCACGGTACTACTTAGGAGCGGACGAGAACCACGTGTCCTTTGCCATTCCGAAGACGCTATAAAACCAAACGCACCGACTCGCATCGTCATCTCATCCACGACGACTTCCTAACCACCCGTCACAAACGTTGTCGTCCTCGTCGTTTGATGCCCGCCACAGTCCATGTTCAAAGTACATACGTCCTACCACACGTTGCTTCGAGTACCCTGTCAGCCTGTATGTCCTGATTCATTCATCAACATGTGCCGCATCGATCACGGGTTCCCCGTTATTTTTGGGCGCAACAACTTACAACTGCGAGTCTAGGCCACTCCTTGCCCACATCATATTATCGGCAGATGGTTGCGGACGTCCGGGTTCCCGTTTAGCTCAGACACCCGCAACATGAAACACTAGCGTCCTGCACCTCCGAACTCTTGATATCTGAATCAGGTTCTGATCCTCTTCCTGTGGTCGCTTTTCTCGTCCGCGTCCGAACCTGAAGGCGGCAAATCAAAGCCGGTGGTGAATCGATTGACCGGCCATCAAGGGCAGATGTCACACGTTGTAATGAGCGTTGAGCAGCAAGTGTGGGGTGTCACCATATTGCTGTGTACCTCTTGGTCGGTCCTTTGCATCCCCTCACATCGCACATCTGAGATCCATGTGTGCGTTTCCTGTATCATAGGGCAAGCACCTTGATGTCACGTCGGTCCAGTCTCGTGCGGCATTGTGTTGGTATCACACAAGTCCGACGGATGGTCAACTATGAATGAAATCATCGCCGGGTGGCTCCGTTGCATCTTGCACTCGTAATACATTTGCGACTCGAGCGATTTGTCGGACTGAGCACGGCAACCGGCAAAGCAAAAAGAATGAGGGTGATAATAGGCTGAGATATGTCCGATGGTAAAGGACGTTACGAGCCACGAGTCCCGGGAGGGCGGGAGGCGTGTGCCAGGCACGTCTTTGTCAAATGGTCCAAGCTGTGTTCGACAACACAATATTCCCAACTTCCAAGACGACCCAATTGTTAATTCAGTGCTATTGGCAGCAGGCAACAACAAAAGAAACTCCGATACGACTGGACCTACGACGCTAATAGCATAGCCGCCAGCGTTGACCCGCAGGCAGACCATCTGTCGTCGATCACAAAGTCAGACAGGACAGCCCCAGCAGAGCGCGCGCGACGCCGATGCTGTTCACCTTTTTTGTTCACGTCGTTGCTCGATTCAGAAGGCACCCACTACGCCTGGACCGCGTTCACGCACAACGCCCTTGAAGGCCACGCGGAACAATGCCATGCTTGGGTCATCATGCCCACCTGGATCCTTCTCCGCTTTACACCGGGACATTTGACACGCTTGCACCGCCCTCGGCCTCAGTACGTGGTCACTGGACAGGAGAGGATGGCTTCGATTTCGCGTTTGGGCGTTCCTGCGGCGAAGTTCGTACCCGCTCGGACTAGTGTCACAGAGGTGCTTCGGTTAAAAAATATGACAACGATCGCAGTCTTCCGCGCCCGTACAGCAGGTTTCGAATCCGGAACCTCAGGCCTCACATGTCTCGACCTCGGACCCAAACCCAGTTGCCACCTGGCGACTTTGACTTTGGCGATCGCAAGGATGGCCCATTTTGGGGGCGTCAACTCGGATGAAGAGGACATATTTGGCATTCAGCGCATCCGGTGGATGGCATACTGGGCGATCTAGGACATTCCACACCACAGTCGACGGACTGTCACTGATATACGCTCGTGTAAAGTCTATATACACATTCACATTCGCCCTCCCCAAATCTGCCCGCGTCGACACAGGCCCTTCTCCCACCAGCTGGTAGAAATGGGCTTCTTGCCCGTTGACGCACGCGCCGCCCTCGCCAACATCATGACAGACAATCAATTCGATATGCAGGCAGCTGCCAAGCTCTTGCTCCTCCAAAGGGGTCAGCCAAGATCTCCTCAACCGTCCTCTCGTCTGTAACAGAGATCGGGAAGAACAGAGACCAATTGATCACTCCCGACGCGAAGGGATACCCACGCCCAATCTCCCAATTCCTCCTCAACCGCGGCGCGGTCACAATTGTAAATCGATACCACTGCAGTGAAATTGTTGTCTCGAGCGAGCGAGACCGGTCGCAGCATGTTCAGCATGGTCAAACACGTTCTCGAAAGAAGGGAGAGAGAGGGAAAGAAGGAGAGGACCGCCGCTGTCATTGCTGCGAGTGATACGCCTGCTTCGGATGGCAGACCGGGATGGATGCGAGACCATGACTATGCCGGCTAGGAGCGGAGACGACCGAACCCCAGCCGGAGGACACGGTCCTACTCCAGCAGCGGCGTTCAAAATGAGGGAGAAGGAGAAGGAGAAGGAGAGAAACACCCTTACGTGTGTCGCTCCCCAAACTCAGCTTCGATCAGCATCGCAGCCTCTGCACTGACTCTTCCACCATTATCGGCTTGGAAAGTCCAAAATGCAGGCCCCTTCACCCTAACCCCTTGCCCCGCTATCATCCTCCGAGTCCACCCTCGCCTCAATACTACACTCACCTCATGGACGTCATACAAATCGCGAGTTGCCCTTTCAGCGTACATGTGCGCATTAATCGATGGGCAATGTGAAGAGAGAAGCGCCCAGGGGAAAGCAAAACTCTACCTGAAAAGGCGAGATGAGCTGGAAAGCATCCACGTGAGACGTCATGTCAATGTATGCTGTATTTTTCGCGTCGCTCACGGAAATACTGGAAGGTATGTAGCTGATTCACCTGTGAAATATTCGAACTAGAATTCCAACCAAGGGAGGAGGAATTCATTACGGGAGTGCATGAAGTCGCCGGCACTGCCTTGTCGATTTGTACATAACCTACGCGGTGGGTGATGGCTTTACCTTCTTGTTTCCATCCCTCTCGCCCATACCATAGACATCCCAGCCGTTTCTCCCGGGTTAACCTTTAGCGAGACAAGATGGAATCAGAAGGTTCTTGTTTTCTTCTGTCTTCGAGAAGAGCACTGAACTAACATTGGTGTCAGCCCAAAATCAGTTGTCTCGTTGCACCCAGCACGAGAAAGCTCAGGACAGGACGGACTTCGTCGGGGAGGCGACTGTTTCAGTCGATGAGATACTTTCAGGAGCGCAGTCCACTTTCGCCAGGTTTCAGCGAGGGGATGGGACGGACTACATTAGCGAGGCAGTCGTTCTTGATCGCCAAGCACTGGATCGTTGCCCACCTGGCCACCACATGCGAGGGAGGTCACTGGCTCTCCTTGCTCAACATCTCTGGCATCGTTAGAAACATCTTGGGGTGATAGGGGACCTCGAGGAAGCCACCGTCTGTTCCAGAGAAGCAGTAGAGCTTTACCCAGAAAGGAACCCGCTTCGTTCAATGTCATTGAGCAATGCCGCACTCTGTGTCTCTGATCGTTACAACCGGCTTGGAGATATGACGGACCTCAATGAGGCTATCATGCTCGGGAGACAAGCCCTCGACCTTCTCTCGTTAGACCACCCGAATCGATCAATATCGTTGCACAATGTCGCAATCTCTCTCTCCAATCGTTACAAGCGGCTTGGGAATATGGCGGACCTCAATGAGGCCATCATGCTCGGGAGACAAGCCCTCGACCTTCGTCCGTCAGGGTGCCCAAATCGATCAAAAGCGTTGTACAATGTTGCAACCTATGTCTTCAATCGTTACAAGCGGCTTGGAGATATGACAGACCTCAATGAGGCCATCATCCTCGGCAGACAGGTCCTTGATCTTTGCCCGTCAGGGCACCCGTTTACATTGTTGCAAACTATCTCTACGATCGTCACAAGCAGCTTGGAGATATGACGGACCTAAATGAAGCCATCATCTTGGGCAGACAAGCTCTTGACCTTCACCCGTCAGGACACCTGCTTTGTTTAATGTCTTTGTTCAATGTCGCAAACTATCTCTATGATCGTTACACCCTGCTTGGAGATATGATGGACCTCGATGAGGCCATCATCCTCGGCAGACAAACCCTCGACCTTCTCCCGTCAGGGCACCCGGATCGATCAATGCGGTTGATCAATGTTGCAATCTATGTCTCCAATCGTTACCAGCTGCTTGGAGATATGACGGACCTCAATGAGGCCATCATCCTCGGGAGACAAGCCCTCGACCTTCGCCCGTTAGGGCACCCGTTTCGTTCAATGTCGTTGATCAATATCGCAGACAGTCTCTCCCATCGTCACAAGCAGCTTGGAGATATGACGGACCTCAATGAGGCCATCATCCTCGGCAGACAAGCCGTCGACCTTCTCCCGTCAGGGCACCCGGATCGATCAGGGGGGTTGTACAATCTCACACTTCATCTCTCCGATCGTTACAACCGGCTTGCAGATGTGATGGACCTCAATGAGGCCATCATCCTCGGAAGAAAAGCCCTCGACCTTCGTCCGTCAGGGCACCCGGATCGTTCAATGTCGTTGATCAATGTCGCAAATCGTCTCTCCAATTGTTACGACCGGCTTGGAGATATGACGGACCTCAATGAGGCCATCGTCCTCGGGAGACAAGCCCTCGACCTTCTCCCGTCAGGCCACCCGAATCGATCAAAGGCGTTGAGCATTGTCGCAACTTGTCTCTGCTATCGTTACAAGCGTCTTGGAGATATGACGGACCTCAATGAGGCCATCATCCTCGGAAGACAAGCCCTCGACCTTTGTCCGTCAGTGTCGTTGAACAATGTTGCAGGCTATCTCTCCGAACGTTACAAGCAGCTTGGAGATATGACGGACCTCGACGAGGCCATCATCCTCGGAAGACAAGCCCTAGACCTTCGCCCGTCAGGGCACCCGGATCGTGCAATGTCGTTGAACAATGTTGCAAACTCTCTCTTCAATCGTGGCAAGCGGCTTGAAGATACTACGGACCTCAATGAAGCCATCATGCTCGGGAGACAATCCCTCGACCTTTGCCCACCGGGGCACCCGAAGCGAACAACGCCGCTGAACAATGTCGTATTCCATCTCTCCTATCGTTACAAGTGGCTTCGGGAAATAACAGACCTCAACGAGGCCATCATCCTCGGCAGACACGCCCTCGACCTTTGCCCATCCGGTCATCCCATCCGATCGCTGATATTGCATCAACTTGGACGTAATCTCTGTGTTCTGTTCACCCAGTCAAGAGAGTTGAACGACAGAGAGGATCTATTCAGTCTCTACACTGAGTTGACAAATATTTCAAAAACAGTCTCACCAGATGATATTGATGCAGCCAAGGAATGGATCACGGTAGCTGAGGATTTTAGCCATCCCACGACACTTCTTGCATATGAGGCATCTCTTCGACTAGTTGTTCAGCATCTGGCCATCTTACCATCCCTACCCAATCATCTACAGATTTTCAAGGACCTCGCTTCATCCCTAGCGATTAACGCATTTTCTGCTTGTCTCCGCAATCAGGATACAAAAAAAGTGGTCGAACTGCTGGAGCAAGGTCGCGGTGTATTTTGGAACCAGATTGCTCGTCTCCGTTCCCCTCTTCAGGACGTCATCGCGTCAGGCCAGGAAGGAGAGGCCCTTGCAGACGAGTTTACTCGGCTGTCGTCAGAAATACACAACACAATTCATTCACAAGGTCCAGATCAGTACGACAGGTTGTGCGGCCTTAATGTTGATCTGCAATCGACAATCATCAACATTCGCGAATTACCTGGTCTCGCTCAATTCCTCCTCCCCTCTTCCTTCTCCGAACTCCAGCGCGCTGCTAGTGGCGGACCTGTGGTCGTCGTGAATGCTAGCCAGTATACGTGCGATGCAGTTGTTGTCTTTTTTGACAGAGATCCGGTTCACATCCCATTGCGAATCACGAAATCCCGTGTCCAAGACCTGTCGTCGGACCTCCAGTCGTTTACCTTGGATGCAAAATTTATGGACGTGGACAGAGAACTCGCTAGCTTCCTGAGAACCCTTTGGGATGAGGTCGTATCGCCGATCGCCGATTTTCTCCAGACGACAGTTCCACTTTACTCACGTATCTGGTGGTGTCCCACTGCTGAGTTCTCCCTTCTGCCATTGCACGCGGCGAATCCGTATCGGAAGGGAGAAACGCCCTTTTCTCATCTGTACATCTCATCTTACACGCCCACTCTGACTGCCCTCATCCGTGCGAGACGGCATGATCCATCGGTGACGACTTCCATACACGAGAAACGTTTCCTTGCTGTAGGTCAGGCGAGTGCCAAAGGCGAAAGCGAGCTCCACTCCGTCGGCAGCGAACTAGCCATCGTCGCTGACCGTATTCAGGGTCTTGCAACATTCATTCACCTTGATGGTCCAGAATCAACTATATCCCAAGTCTCGGAGGAACTGAGGAATGGCGATTGGGTTCACTTTGCATGTCACGGCATCCCAAACAGGAAGCAACCCTTTGACTCTGCATTTGGACTCTATGACGGCCGCTTCAACATAGAGCGCATCATGGGATGCAAGTTGGAGAACCCGGAGTTTGCCTACCTGTCTGCTTGTCATACGACGGTTGGAGACGAAGAGAGTCCAGACGAGGTGATCCATCTGGCGTCAGCGATGCAGTTTGCAGGGTTCCGGTCTGTGATTGGGACGATGTGGGCGGTGGACGACGGACAGACTAACAAGATCGCGTCCAGGTTTTACGAGAAATTGATGGATGGGTCCGAACACCTGGATTATACCCGAGCGGCGTTGGCGCTTCAGAGAACGATAAACTCATTTGCTGGTAGTATTCCGCTCGATCAGCGGATTCTGTATGTACATATCGGTGCCTAGTGCACATCGGACTATGTCTCTAGTGTGTGTATCCTTGTATGCCTGTTGTCTCACATTTTCTACATCTTCTTCCCTTGTATTCGCAGTCGAATGAATTACTCGTTGTGCACGGTTTACTGAGGAATATGATGACCCGTCATCAACCCACGCAAACGGGCGACGCGGTAGATGTGCTGCACGCGGCTGAGCGCGCACGTGGGAGCTGGGTACAGAGAGCAACATCCTCGCTGCTGACGCCACTGGACGAGGGTGGGCCTGTTATTTGGTGTATCGAACGTGTCTCAGCAGTAGTGATCTCCTCGAAGCTGCTCGCGAAAAGAAAACCGGGCAGAAACTGGATTTGTAGCTCGACATACGACCTATATTTTACAGAGGATGCATTGCGTTGCCACACAGCTTTGTATGTTTTCTTTCGTGACTTCATCTCGCCACGACATTTGAACCTATTGAATCATCAAATAAAAACAAGCGGCCGGCGAATTATCAATGTCAAAATCTTGATGAGCGTCTGTTTGATCAGATCCTCGACCAGAATTTATTGTCATAGATTGTATGCGATGCTCCAAGCAAGCGTAACCATCACGGACATCCAAGCGCCTTCAACCTATCTACATCACACCCCGGTGTAATCAGCCATCAACGCGACCATGGCATAGATTATAGACAAGTCTCTCACCCGTCAACAACACCCCGTCCTCGTCCTCGACCCGAAACGGTGCGCCGGATTCCATGAATGGGCGTAACAGATGCACAGCAACCTTGGTGTGTGTGTTGAGCAAACACTCGACGTTGCTCTTGTTCAGGAGCTGTACGACCCGCAACGAGGGCATGCTTGACCTCACATGTTCCAAGAACGAGAAAAGTGCACGGAAGGACGATTTGCACGGCCGCGCGATACCAAATCTCAGTCCCAGATAATTTATGGGGATGTGCGGAAGGATGGGAAAGTGGTTGAACATGTCAGCGAAACCGACGAAGGTGATCGTGAGACGACGCAAGTTGGTGCATGCCGGCGCGAGGACCTTCAAGGGAAGGAAAACGTCGGATAACGTATTGCTGGGTTTGTGAAGTTGGAGCGAAATAAGCTGGGGACCGTATACACGGAAGAAGCCTTTCCACTCATTGGGGGAACTGTCCAGGTCAAGGATAATCTCTTGCAGCGCAGAAGGCAGGTGGACAGCGTCGAGGTCACGGCTTCGGAGGCGGTAGGGAACTGGGTCACGCGAGCGGAGCGTGGTTATAGTAGGCGGGAAATCAGCGAGTAGGTTATCCCGTAGACTATAGTATAGGAAAGGACTGTTTAAAACACGGAGCTGGGTACAGTCAAGGAGCCAGTTGATCTCTAAAGCAGGCAGCTCTAGGTGGCGTGAGGACCAGTCGAGAACACGCAATGAATCCGCAGAGAAGCGGAGTCCGTTTAGAATACTGTATGGCAGATTCGAGTCGGCGTAGTTGGTGGTGGCGGTAATCGAGAAAATGGCAAGGTGGGGCATGCATCCGATGAGATCTTCCACGAGGTCAGACTCGGCACCCGCGTCCTTTGGGTGGTCGCGTATGGCAATGTCCAGTCGTTGCGTATATTCGCCGAGGGGTCGCATGCTCACGACCGTGCCTTTGCCTTTGGCGGAACGCACCAGTGTGCTAGAGAGTGAATACAGGCAGCGTGCTCTGCCGATGTAAACAGACTGGTAGAGGATGGGCACGGCGAGGTGCCACCATTGTTTGCAGACCCGGACAAGGGCGCGTTTGGTGACAAGAGCCTGCCGGAGGGCAGGGTGGTACCTCTTGATAAAAATAGGACCTATAAGGCTAGCGTTGTCGTAGACGTCGGGGATGAGAGTCCCTGGGACATGGGTGGCGTGGTGAAAGATGCAGAGCCAAAGTTCAGGAGGAAGACGAGTCATGGAATTCACGACTTGTCCGTAACTTGTATTTATACAGAGCCACCGCTTATTTAAAACACAATGCATCGTCATATCCACGACGTCTTCATTGTTTAGTGCTCGCCAGTCCGGATTCAAAGTTCTGCTACTCGTCGCTGTCAGGTATGTCCCATAGTAGCATTGATTTCAGACCCCCGTTCATTCGGGGCGCACTTACTACAATCGCGAGTCTAGGCCATTCCTCGCCCATATTATCGTACTGTACACCACAAGCAGCGCGAGGGTATGGGGTGCATAGGTGGTCAAGCCTCTTCGTTCCACGTTGGCCAGGAATTCTGATTATCTCGCAGGGTAAGCAACTGATGGTCCTCAAGGACTATGGACACCGGGTCACTACCCTTCTCTCAACACCGACTTTGTTCTCCGGGCCGGCCCAGTCGATCATACCACAAAATTACCAACATTAGACGAAGAAGGTATGATTCTTATGATCGAGCGGCGGATGTGGACGTCTATCAACTCATCGGGTTTTCGCTTAAGACACTTGCACTCGATATGATATGACGTACTCTCATCTCTCACCCCCGAATTTTTGATATCAAGGACTGATGATCATACCCTCTTCCTGTGTGTCACACGTTGCAGTTTCGTTTGATGGGCGCTGGGCAGCCAGTGCAGGGTTAGACAGTGCTGTGTGCCCATGGGATTCAAGTTGTACAGGGGAAGGGGGAGCAGGTGAGTCTTTCGTGTCCCTCCAGCCCAGTGTTGTATCGCATTCTCGTTCCGAGATTCATGTGTACGTTTCCGTTTAGGTACGATAGGTAAGCTCGTAGTCACGCTTCGCGGTCACGTTGGTCCTGTATACCAACTCGCATAGAGCGCGGACTCACGGATGATTGTCAGCGCGAGCAAAGACAACACAGTTAAAGTACGTCTTGTCCATTCTCGTGCATTATTGCGCTGGCATTCACATCACTACATCACTTGTGCTTTTACCCCGTTTCCGCACACTCAGATCTGGGATCTCAAGGCATACAAACGATATTCCAGGACATACCGATGAAGTGTATTGTGTCGATTTCGTCGCTGACACGGTCATCAGGATCGGACGACCAAAATGTAAGCTGGTCGCCAGTTAACAGGGATGTTGCGAGGACGTCGTACTGGTAGTCTGGGTGCGGAATATAACCTCGACTGTTTCAGGCACTGCCGAGCGAGTTTCATGTTTGTCTGCCCGCGAGCTTTGTTTCTGGGACTGCTGAACTTTGCACACGTCACGTCTTTCAGCAGTAGCAACCTAGCCGGAGCAGAGTCCTCGACAATGATTTCGAGCTTTGTTTGATTTATGGTCATCCTTTCGTGAAACACAATGTTTGACCATGAGCGGTAATAACGAACGCCGCAAAAAGAAAAAAAAAAAAAAAAAAGTTGGGTGGTCTAG
The DNA here is from genome assembly GCA_038092235.1 of Leccinum boreale. Lineage (NCBI taxonomy): Eukaryota > Fungi > Basidiomycota > Agaricomycetes > Boletales > Boletaceae > Leccinum > Leccinum boreale. The sequence goes on from JBBPPX010000109.1 coordinate 29,512, forward strand.
GGAAGCGCGACCCTAGAGCTAGGTCTATGTGCGAGAAGAGGATACTCGGGCGGTCGGGTCTACTTGCTCGTCCGTCTGACACCCTTCTCCGAGGATTAGGGTCGGGCGATTGGCCGTTAGAGGGTACGATCTACAGTACGAGTAGGGGTAGATAAGGGAGTGGGTAGTAGCGGTTTCGAGCCTGCGAAAGCTCTCGTCAGGGGGCTCCGCTACCCCTACCGCTGCCCATCCGAGACCGTTTAGGGTACCAGCTACCAATCTTAAGCCCTATCGAGGGAGTTGGCCGGGTCACAGAGGCACTGGTGGCATGTGAAGGCACGACCCCGGATAGATTGGTCGCAATTTGGGCAATAACGAGTGGGGAGGAGGGAGCTTCCTGCTCGTAGATGGAGGTGGAGGGGAAAGGAAGGTGGGGGCGATTCCCACAAGTTAATCGGGCAGGAAAGACCCTTTCGGGGTACCCGCCGGCACTTATTCGCTGCCATGCGGTGCCCACGTTGGTTCATAACGTGGGGTCCTCTCTCGCCATCACGAGGATGTGAGCGACACAGATAGGGGTCTCACGGACTGTAGGCTCCCTATCCTCGGGACGGACTGTGGACTACACAGTCATCGTGGGGCCAGATGAAACGGGCGGCCCTGAGGCCGAGGTCTACCCTAGTTTCATCACACGTACATGGATGGCACCAAGTCTGCGGTGAGTGAGCGGCGATCAAAGTTCAGTTGCAGAGTTCCAACTTCGAGACTCGTCTGCGAATCATGTCCTGCTTAGTTCCTCGTTGGCGACTATGACGTATCGACAAACGGGGGTGCGGCGGGAGAGCACACAGCTATTTGTAGCCGAGCGGCGAGAGGTTTTTGCCACCCGCCCTGGCCCCAGGCTGGCCAAACGAGCATTACTTAGGAATATGCTGTTAAATTCAGTCCTATGTCAAGGAGATACTTTCGGGTTTCACCTATAGGCTATGAGTCTGCCGGGCACAACAATATAGTAAATTTGGACGTCACTCCATAGGCTGGGAGGAGAGGGAGGCAGTGGGCTGAGAGGACGTCGAGACTCGAGGGGGTTGCCCTGAGTTGCTGGGTATGGCGTAAGCTGCGACGGACTACAAGGGAGTGACGGAACGAGCGACGTTGGTGCTCTCACGTGACGCAAAGTATCAGCCCGGCGGCAGTCTTAACCCTCCCCCACTATTGTGGGAGTCGGGGACCTAACTTACCACACCCGTGACCAACCAATGACAGGTCACAGAACACTTTTTCGCCAGCCACAAATGCCAACCAAAAAACAATTGAGTCATGATCTCAGTCAGGATATGCACTCCGATCTGCGAGATCTCACTAGGTAACACAACACTATTAGGCAGTGAGCGAACGCATCGGACCCTCCAACCAAGCTACCAGGCCGATTGCAGCGCTCTGATCGTCTCGCTATCCTTTTTTGATAAATTACTCTCGTCCTTTAGAAACGAGCGATAGTGGCATTCACTAGACTGACCCAGGTTCCGATTTCTCGACCAACTCATCTCCACCACGGCCCTTCAGGAAACGATTGGCAACAGGTACTATCGCACTTGGACCACATGCAAGTCTTCAATTCGCGCGTCGCTTCCGGCAGCCTTGGGAGAGTCATCACTTTCACTTCCCACTTCCTCAAATCGTGTGGCAAACCTGCTTGCCTGGTTGGGCGTACACCGCCTCACCGTGGTGTATCGAGATCTCGGGTTGCCAAACTCTATGATCCAACTGGCAAGGCTTTTTCTTCTTCTCACACTCTCAAACGTTTCGCCGATATGTTCCTGTTCAGGGGCCGCACGCCTTTTGCTCATTGTCGAGGAATATTTAAGCTGACGAATCTGACTTTCTGCTTCAGCAGTCTTCCGTCCACGTTAAAAATTCTTCTCATTCTTACCACATTCAAATGGATTCTTCCAACTTCCCTTGTAGGTATCACTGCAGGTCGACGTCCGTGTTGTGTAGTTGCTGCCAGGCGGCGTGGTATTGCGCTCAAGAGCACCTTTCTAACGTGAGCATCTTTCCGTGTAACGCGATCGTCGTAAACTCATTTTTGGCTGAATCGTGGTCCGAATGCATTCATTTATAACAGAACCCCGCCATTGTTCCGAATCCCGTCCATTATCAGCCATCTTCCGACCTGGAAGAGCAGGGCTTATGCAGTTTTCCTGCTCCCCGCGACTCAGTCGATGACCACGAATCTTCAATGAATAAGATGATCGCGGATTGGTCTGGCACTTCATTGTCTTCCCCAGATCAAGACACTTCACAGCCATTCGTTTTCGCACCACAAGCTCTTCATCTCAACTCTATTTATGAAACAGAAATCCCAGTCAGGGAGCCTCTAACATCTCATTCGGCCCACATTCCAACGCCACCAGTTGTCGATCACCTACGTCGTGTATCACGCCACCCTCAGGCCCCTACTCCCAGTGTGACAGACCACGCCAGGCTGAGTGAGCGTCAGTGGTTTCGGGATGGTGCTTCACGCAGAGAAGTCGTGGAAGGTTCTGCCAATGAGAGAGTTCTCATTCCACATTTGAGGGCAGCTCAAGGTATCGATTTTGGATTTGAAAAGAACAACCAGGTATGTCACTGAGAATTAAATATCGTACACGATCGTTTCCTTACCACTAACATATAAATGTTCCTCTACCAGAGCTGTGGGTTGCGTTTTACTGGCAGTGATCCGACTTCGGAAGCATCAAGCTCTGCGAAGGGAGAACTTACCCCAGGTGGACTCAATGCAACACGCTTGTCTCTCCACGCGTTTTCCGACATTCCGAATAGGAGCATCCTCGTATCGGTCACGGATGACGATTCCAATCGACGTGATCAGAGTCAATTATTATCGGTATGTCTTTCCTTTCCTTATGAAATCCGACATCATACTCAATAGGACATTTGAAAAAGGGCGCGATCAGCAGTAACCACAATCTTGTCGGCGAGTCAGAGTTAGTCTGTCAATTGGAAGAGAATGCGACAATATGCAACGTCAAGACGAAGCTCAGCGATATCAAGGAACATCTAGAGCGCAAACATGGAATTACGTCCAACTCACACCGGTATACTTGTCGCTGGAACGGCTGCTCAACAAAACGGCCGATGCTGAAGTCTAGCCTCGTACGGCACACAAAGGAGAAACATTTCCGAGTAAGGTATGGCTGTACTGCCTGTCCAATGATGTTCACAAGGCGCACAACCTTATTGCAACATCATATGGAACGGTGCAACGGCAAGGCATAGGCGGAGCCACAGACTTCCTTCGAACATTGAGCCAAAGGAGCCCAACACTCGCTACCATGGGGATATCACCTCCACCCATCTGCGTCTCGTGCTCTTCGACATCTCTCCGACACATTATATATATATATCTCCCATTCTTTGTATTCTGTCCCCGACGTCTCTTAGGTATTATGACATCCCTGCCACCTTTGCTCTTCGACGAGGTTTTTGCCGCTTGCGGCGACCGTGCGTATTTTCACAATGTATCCTTATCCCTTCTGTATCAGTATATCCTCACTGTACTATAGAATATGTAACAGACGATCACCACACTGTCCCATTCAGGTAGACTGACTGCCGGTGAATACTTGTAAGTTGTAATCCGTGACTATAGTTATATTTTATCCATAATAAATGTCTGTATATTCCCTATGTGCGCACGCCCCCAAGGCAATTCTTGACGAGATTGACGAAAATTCCCCTCTCGAGGCACCTCATGTGGTTAATTGATACCATTCTGCAGCTGGAACCATTGGCCGACTAGCTCAGTTGGTTAGAGCGTCGTGCTAATAACGCGAAGGTCTTGGGTTCGATCCCCACGTTGGCCAGATTATTTTTGACTCGATCCGAACCGAGGAGAGTTTCATTCACAGGAGACTTTCCTTTTATGGACTCGAGGGATGTGATAGTCTGAGACTCGGCCCGCTACTCCGCAAACTCTCCACACTCATCTCGCCGTCGTCGTGCTGTCCGACACAAATTCCGTCCTCAAGTGCGATCCGACCGTCGCTGCTGTCACCGGCGATGTCGTCGTCTAATCTCGTGTCGTTCCCGACATCAGAGTCAGTGTCCACCACCCCGCTCCCTCTTCCTCACCTTCCTTTTCGCCGCATCTCTCTTCCAACTACGCCTAGCTCTGCCCTCGCAGCAGCCCAAAGACAATCCATCGCGAGCATTACTTCGTTCGACTCACTTACAGAGGAAGCACCCCCCGTGCACCAGCACCGTCGGGCAAAGCGCAGGTCGCTTAACCCCGCGACAAGGCCCCACAAACGAACACAGGTTGACGAGGACAGACAGGCAAAGCGGCACAAAATTATCTCAGAGTTCTATGCCACCGAGAAATCCTATCTCGATGGCCTCGATCTCGTTTACAATGTATGTATGATATATATGCATGAGTCACGTTCTGAATGCCTGACTGTTCATCTCGGCTAGCATTTTCTGACGCCCATCCTTCGATCGTTGGACACATCCAAACCTCTACTGACACGAAACGAGATAACGACGCTCTTCTCAAACTTTATCGACATCTGGAATTTTCATCACACATTCTTTGCTGCGTTGACCAGATCCACCCCGACGTCCCACCACAACACCTCGTTATCGCCCCTCCTTCTCGCGCATTTTCCATATCTTTCTCTATATGCTCCATTCGTCACTGCATTTCCTACTGCATTGACCTTTCTGACTTCAGTATCACAGTCTTCCACGCCAAATCCAGCCTTTGCAGCCTTCCTCCGAGCCCAGGAATCTCACCCTGCGTGCGCGCATCTTAGGTTGGCAGATTACCTTCTTACAGCCATACAGCGGTGTCCACGGTATCTTTTACTGCTCAAGGACTTACTCGACTCTACTGACCAAGATGACCACGAATGGGAAAAGCTACAAGAGGTCCGAGGTCTGGTTGAGAAGAGTAAGGCTTGCGAAACTGCACTTTCGGCGCGGAGATTATTGATTGACTTTATGGACAGTTACTAGCTCTCTCAATGCGTCGCTCGCTGCGTATGCGCAGACACTCGCATTGATATCATTGCAACGCAATACCCGTGACCTACCACCTGTCCTGACCCCGCTTGTTGCGCCGGGAAGACAGCTTATCAAGCGTGGTACGCTCATTCGATCAGGTGGTGAAGGCGAAGGACGAAAGCCGTTCGAGTTCTTGCTACTTAGTGATTACCTAGTATGGCTCGAATTTGAGGAGACGGCTATAAGCGTCCTCGTTCATGACGGTCAGAGCCCCCGCAAGAGGCGTCCGTCTATAAATGCGCTCGGGGCCAACGATGAAGAAAAGTGGTGGTGCAAGGGATATATGAGTCTGGTTGACATGGAGGTGGTTATGATCGCCGATCGGCCAAACAACGCAGGATCTGGAGGTGAATGCGGGGAAAGGATGGAAGTACTTAGCCCAGAGGGGTCGTTTTCTTTGCATCATGGTAAGCACTGCCCCTGCCTCGTGTTCGTTAGCCTTTTCACGCGCCAGTCCATCAGATCCATCCACATCCAGTGCAGAGGATCCAGATAGCCTCGGCTCTTGGGCAGACTCCATCAGGACTACACGTGCTGCGCGTCTAGCAGCGCTTGCATTGTCAAATCCTGACTCGACCCTCTCGGCCAGTTCCTCGGGCGTCCACCTCAGACGCGCACTACGCGCGTTCGCAAGTGAGGGAGACTCTGTCGACTTTGAAGAGACGGGAGACGGAAATGGATCAACTGATCTGCAGGCAACAACTTCAACACTGGCGGAGATATCTCGCTCCCGCCCTCGTCGTGCGCAGTTGGACAATTTTCTTCCGCCTGTCTGGGTTCCGGATGCAAGGACAGATACATGCATGAGATGCGGACGATCATTCGGGTTCGCTTTAGACCTGAGGTTGGGTGACGTCTTCGGGTGGGGGTTTGGGAAGGGGAACGCGAACGAAGTTGAAGGAAAGCAGAAGTCCGAGATCGAACGTGACGGGAGCGAGAGTGAGAGGTATCAAGTTGGGAAGAAGACGGGAGGAGTTGGTGCTTGGAGAAGGAAACATCACTGCAGGCTTTGTGGCCGTGTTGTCTGTGCAGCGTGTTCCAGCAAGGTATCTCTCCTGCATAATCCAGTGCCCCAGATAACTAACTGCATCTCAAAGACATTTTACATCGCACAAAATGACGCTGATACGTCGCCTGTACGCAAGAGGCAGAAACCGAAACCATCCCGCGCTTGCGAAGAGTGTTACGAAGCGGCCTTTCCGTTCCTTCTACCCTTCTCAACGAGCATTGAGCCATCTTCTGCCGCATCATCTACAATGCAGCCGTCTTCCAGCCGGACACCATCAGATCGACCATCCACGCCTCAGGTCGACGAAGACCCCAACGCCATCCATGGAATACAGCCCTGGTTATCCATCCCATCCCGCCAAGCGGCCAACAAGGACGTCAGCGAAGCACTGATGGCAATGGACCTTAGCCCTGTCGTGGGTGTGTTGAGCCGGAGTCCCTCGAGAGCGACACTCAGCGCTAGCCCCTCGCGCATCGGTCTGAGCAGCAGCCCTTCGCGAAAATCGCGTCTCAGCATAAGTCCCACGAAAGCGGGGAGCCCGCTGAGGGACTCGCACGCTCAGGCGTACGGTGGCTCTGGGAGCGCAGCGAGCAGCCCTTCGAGGCGAGTAGTGCACCTCCCTCGCATCTCTTCTGGGGATTCGGACCCAAAGCCGCCGTTGCCGCCGCCGCCGCCATCACCTCTTTCGGGCTTGCACGTCAAGGAGGCGTCGTCGAACGAGGGTAGTCCACACCGAGACGCTTATGTCCAGACCCGTCCGATCCGGGTCCGCCCCTCCCCGGCGCGTCCGCGGAGTTACCATGACATTCTCGAAGATTTCAGTCTGCACGAGCGCGGTCTTAGTATACCCTCTTCGATTTCGAGCGCCCCCGGCGCCGGTCTGGGTTCAGTGAAAGAGGGGGACGACGAGGCCGAAGAGCAGGAGCAGGAAAAACTACAGCAAGAGCAAGATAAAATGGAGGAGGGCGAGGGGGGGACAGGGATCGAGATTCACCCGCATGATAGATCTCTCGACGACGGCCGTTTGGAAGGCGGCATCGAGCCGACGCAGCCAAGCCTGGTGGACGACGGAGCGGGTGTGGTTCCAAGGGAGGACACAGCGCGACGGCGGAAACGGTTTTCGATGCCCGCTGTTGCACTGCAAACTGCACCCGTGTTTGCGCGCGCGCGCCAGCATGCCGAAGGGAGCAGTGCCGAGCGGAGACGGTCTGCTGTCGTACAGGGAGGGGAGAGTGGCAAGGGCAGGAAAGAAAGGCAGTGGGAGAGAGAGGGTTCCGCTGTAGGCATCCTTATGGAAATGTTGCGGGGAAAGGTCAAGTATCCGGGAGGGAACTCGTAAGTTGCTGAAAGAGGTATTTTTGATCATGTGAAATGCCCTAGTATAAGCGCCCATTTAGTCTGATGTAGTAGGCATGTACAATATTCCTACAGATTCCATGTCCCAAGACATTCAAATACAAGTCCGGTGAATACGTAGTGCAGGAAAAGAAATTCATCAAAAGTTACTTGTAAATGACCAACTTTGAAGTGATATCTGAGATTCGATCTACCTCGTCCTATACCCCCGGCGCTACAGTGCACGCGTCCTGTGGAGTGGCCTCTTCAGAGTCCCTCGACGCACATGACCTCTGGTGCCTCTGCAGAGAATCCCGGCGCGCGAAATACGTCCTGCAGCTCGGGCACTCGACCTTGTTATGAAAATGCACCGTAAGAATGTGACGGGCGATACTCTCCCTCCGCATCGACTTCCCGCAAGTCTCCCACATACAGGTTTGTATGGTCCTATCGGTATTGAGTTGGACCGCATGTTCTTCATGCAAGTGCCGCCAGATCGACGTCCTGGTGCCCACCACGGTGGCGCCGCAGAGATGGATGCCGCCATCGGACCACTGGCAGATATAGGTGGGCGTAGAGGTGTCCCTCTTTTGCGTGTCGAGCAGATAGGGCGCATAATGAGATTGAGGCGTAGATACGCCTGGTAACAGTCGGGACGCACTGCCGCGGTCCCTGCGTGAACGGGGGGTTGGTCTCCAGACGAGACTACTCTCGTACGGCGATACAGCATGGCTCAAATGCGGAGCGCTCATTTCCTGGACGCTAGCGAACGCGGGTTCTTGGTAGACAAACGGGTCGTAGGGAACAGATGGCTGCCCATGATGCAGTAGACTGTCGGAAGTAGTAGGAGGCTGGTGCGAAAACGGAGTACTGAATGAGTTCGACGTGATTGGCATCGTAGACAGAGGAGGGATTTGTTCGTTGGTCCAAATAGACTCGGATCCGCGCATATTGAACAATCCTAGGGCATTGTTGCACGGTGTCCATGAAGGACAGGGAGCATCTAGAACCGGAAGGTGTCAATGTTTTTCAAGCGAGAAGAGGACCTCGCAACTTACCAGAGCATAAATGTTGTCCAGAAAGATCTATCTGCTGGCCAAATGAAAAGTTATCAGGCCAGGTGCTGCAACGGTGAGCCTTGTAAAAACCAATATTCCATTCAATAATACATTGAAGACCCACAAATAATTTTCAGCTGCAGGAAGGTGCTTGAAGACATCTTGATGGTGGGCTACACTGCACATGCTCGTGCTGGGTGAATTGCGCTCAGTGTGTTACAGCACAGACATTGACGACATCCTACCTTTTATCACTGATCACTTTGAGAATGTCCGGGACCACTTACATGCGATGATCGGTTGGCCTTGCCAATTGGCCGAGGAGTTATTTTCCCAATAGAACTTCGACACTATTACACTCCCAAGATATGCTGTCAAAATGGTGGAAGTTGGCCACGATTCTTGTGCCGCGCCGCCACTATCTGTCATCGGTTGAGAGGTTCGGGGAATCAACGAGAACTCTAGGCCAACTTTCACCTCCAGCTGATTGAAAATAGCCTTATTGCGGCCAAATATGTTCCCAGCTTGCCAACAAGCCGTGCTATCGCGAGAACATTGGCAGGCTTGCAGTTGAGATCAACGGAAGCACCTGGATTGGAAGGAAAGACTGAAATAGTGTACGAACAACCTGACAGAAATGAGGGAAAAACGTTCGACTTGGCTCGAAACACTGGTGTACCTTGCCCTTGCCAACGGCCAACGCCACGAGGCGCGGAGCGCCGCCCAATCGGGCGCAAGCGAGAATCTCAAGATAGGCTCTGAATTTATGGCATAAAGTTCGCATGGGAAACACACGAGTCAAAGAACCTATAAACTCGGCATGACCGTAGCCAAAAGTATTTCATCAATGGTTTGAGACTGGATGGTGGGTACCAAGGGCGAGTGGATCAATGAAGGCCACATGGTGGAAAATTCAAATGATCCCATGGAGTATGGAGTGGAGCTCATCCCGGAGCCGGCCATTATTAGCTAGCGGGCCCGCCGGGCCGTACTGCATGGCTTCACTGAGCACGCAATGTGGCCAGCACCCCAAGATGCCTCCATGGGCGTGCATCCTATTTTCGGGTGGAAAAAATGAACTGAAGTGAACCTCATGAGCTGTACTGCAATGTTTTCGAGAACAAGTTTCCCGATCAAATGGACATAGTTCATACCTAAGCCACAACGTAAAATACGTTATCGTTCGTAATGCTGATGACATTACTTCCAGTGGTATGTCGAGGAGATCACAGAGAGTACAGGGAAAAAGGATGCATAAATCAAGGAAAGAGCCGTAGTCTAGAGCGTTCCTCTGGGTGCTCGATGTGGCCGTGAAAACTACAGTTTGAGAACCTAGAATGTTTGAGAATTAGCCTATCGCTCGCGCGTGGCTGTATAGGAAAGGGGATTTATCCATCATGTCTAGGGAATCGTAAAAGATGTTCGCGCAAGGTGCCTCTCCTAGAGAAGGTCTCACCACAGTCACGACCCGGGCAGGCCCATCTCGCGGGGATATGCTGTTCTTCGACATGTCTGTCCAGGCTTGACTTCTTCATGGCCGCCTTGTGGCATCCTTCCCAACGGCATGAATATTCCGACGCAATAGAATGAGTAGTGTGAATATGGGTCTTGAGGTCTTTGCCCTTCAGTGGCTCGTTGCACTTCAGCCCATGATGCTCTATCCACTGACAGATGACCGAGCATTCGTCAATAATAGTCTGATTAAAGTCGAGAATGGCCTTGAAAGTCGTCAAGCCGAGTCAGACTCAAGAAAAGAGAAAGAAAACGTACTTCGAAGGACCAATCTTGATTGTATAGGTTCGGGTCGTTGGAGAGTATCCCATGATCTACCCGCTGAACTTGGTCCTCGTGGACAAAAATCTCATTATATTCAATCATGCGCTTAGAGGCACGGTGGGTTGACTGGAGCCGATACCAAGAGAAAAGAAAAGTAACTATACCTCATTAAACCAATCTTGATCACGGACATCCGGGTTGTTCATGGTGAATAGTACGAGGGTGCTTTCTCTTCGGGCCACTGAACGAGGTGTGCTGGGGGCATGTCGAACTCGGTGTGGAGTATTTTATAAGGTGAAGACAGGCGTGGCCTAGCGAGCTTACATGTTGGAGGAGCAACCATGCCAACAGGAGAGGCCTGGCGCTCGGGGAACCAGGTCTACATTAATTTGTTGGAGTCGTGGCAACAGTCCGAATGTCGGATGTTCGTGCGCTTAGGTTGCACTCCCGCAGCTGAGCTTATGGCAAAGGGCCTATCATCTGCGAGGATCTTGCGCGGGCTACATTTTCTTCTGATGCGTTGGACGAGGAACAAGGATTTAATTGATTGAAAAATGGAGAGTGGTGTCAGCGGTTGAAGCAGTGGGTCGGGTGTGGCTATTGCCAAATTGATGCGTGAATCTTGCTGCAGCTTTAGCAAACCTTGTCCTTGCGAACAAAGGTAGAGTCTACCACCATCGCTGCAATCTTTGCGACGTCCGAAACCACCGGCCGGGCTACTAGGCGTCCCTTGCGGATACACTGCAGGCTTTCAAACCGGTTCATTGGACGGGCATGGCAATGCAAACCACCCAAAAAAGACCACGCAAGTCGAAGACTCATGGCAATACTGAACGCCAAATCATCTAATTCAAAAGATTATTAGATGAGTTACACTGGGCTCTACCTGTTAGTAGTTCAGATGGTCCTTCCATTCCCCATATCCAATCCACCTGTTGTTCGGCTTTGACCCCAAGATTCCACATGGCTCACAATTGGGACTGCGAATTTCGAGTCAAAACCGAGCGGTGATCTAGACTGGACAATGTGTTTATCAATAGACTGGTTTCAGGCATGTAAACCAGACTTGCTCTACCTAATGGACATGTCATAGACGTTGCAGTGCGCACAGATTGGCGTTACGACGCCAGCGTCTAGCCAAATCAACGACGATTGTCGCGTGTCAGCGTGCTAATATGGATATTCCCATCAATACGTGAAAAGTCACCCCTCGAAAGAGCTGGGGAAGTCGCGGGCTACTTGGGTGCGAGTTATCTGGGTCACCGCAGATTCGTGTCATTGACTTCCGCCACCAGATGCCATATAGTTCGTTATGGGTGCTACGATAGTTGATGTACGAGGAAAGTAGGATTGGGAAAACCATTCTTATCGAAGACTCTGGGCGTGGCAGACTGCCTTGATCTGTAAGAGGGATCATATGCCAGTGCATCTAACTTAAATCGGTAAAAGCAACAAGAACGCACTCGCGACGTTTCCATCTATGCAATTGAACCGTTCCCATTCGAATTGATGGACATTTCGCTGAACGCGCACCTCCCCTTGTGACCGCGAAGAACAGTTGGGAGCTTCAATGGTCGGTGATCGTTTTATTTTGTGTAACATGCCCCGAACCGTTTATCGAGGTTAGCAAGCGTGTCGACATGACCGCCGTAAGGTTATGCGGGTCTCCGTCTCTGAACAAGAAGGGGGATGCCACCGACTTCCGATAATGTTGACTTTCAAGTTTCTGGTCGGAAATTCGGACTTAGTCTGTCACTGTGGGTGTGCCATCTCGAGTAAATCTGAAATTCCTCCACTGTCAAAGTTCAAACTCCTCGCTCTCCGATTTTTTCCCTGGAGGTCGACGGTCTTGAAGTATTTTTTTTTTAAATTCGCTACCCTATTCACTTGGACTTGAAAAATGGTTCAGAGGGTACACCAAGTTGAAGATGCCCTCAACGTTGTCGCTCACTTTCACACAATTCACCTCATCCGAACCGCCCGCTAATCGAAGGAGACCAGCATCGTTGGACATGTGGGGTGGTGATCGCTACCATGGTCTTCTGCCCGTGACAAACAGAGAAAAATCGGGGTCATTGGATTTATATCATTTCCGGGCCTTGCAGCTTGACAAGGGCTGGGCGGGGTCAGTGAACTGAGTGTCATCGATGTCATCGACGAACTAGTCATTGTGGCCGTGAGTACTTACCGGTTTGTGTTGTTCTTCCTACTTACCACCGCGTTCGTAGTGGGTGTTCTGACAACTGCTACGCTCTGCCAAGTCTGCCCACTCCCAACTTGTCGTGCCGCACTGTTCAAGACCCTGATGTCTCCTTCCGGACAACCATACATTCCTTAGTCAATGACCCAAAGACGTCCGTAGGGTTAGTGTTTAGTCACCGTCATGCCTCGAGAGCACAATTGACACTGGACCAGGTACCGAGGTCCGGTGGCGCGCCTGCTTGAGCAGAACGCTACCAACTACGATAGGCACACTCAGTCGGTGGCCAATGAACGCCGTGGTCTTCACCGACAATGTCGTTGGCTGGCTATTGAGTCCACTTTTTGTCCTATATGTTCTCCAGCTCCATGAACTTCAACCCAACTCCGCCACTGTGACGAATATACAAAGAGAACACAACAGGATAATCGACTTCTACTGGACCACTAACATAGCCCAGCTATCCCAAGCGAAGCCGGCCTTAGAGATCTTTCTCAGCACGCCGTTAGGTGAAGCTATGATTGACACCCCAGGAGGATTTTCTGCTCATGGAAATCATTGGATCGAACTGCGACACGCGACTCCCACTCCTGTCGGGTTCGATTTGTTTTCCAGAGTGGGCGGCTTGGTTCGTTTCTGGGATGGTAGAATGATACCGTTGTGGCACGATTTTTATCGGAGTAGCAGGCGCGCATGCCAACGGGCGACAGTATGGAGCAAGCCAATTATTGCCCTTATCGCGTTGACGTGGCATTCGGCGAATGCAAGCCAACGCATTGGCTGTGCGACCGAAGTTCCGAAGCAGCACGGCAAGAGCGAGGCCGTTGCCAGTGGAACAAGATCAAATGAACGAAGAAGGCCCTTGATTCTATGAAAGCGTACTTCCTGTACTGCAAGTACTGCAGTGCTTGCCCCCTATCTTTTTCATTCTGGGATCTTTGCTCGCGAACAAAAAGATCTTCACATATACATACATATATAAACGTCAGTAGCCGCAGGCCAACGGAAGCGCTGCCATCCTGAAACCTGCATCATGTCAGCCGGAACGCCTGCGCCGTATTATATTAGATGGCCTCTTTTCATGTGTTGGACTGAAGAATTATGAATTGGTTTACAGTCGTGCATGGCAAACCGTTATCCCCCGATGGCGTTTTTCGAATTCGGTGCCGCGCAAGCTCCGAGATCAACACAGTGGGTAGTTCGAAGAAAAAATCAACTTACCGTCTTGAAGGACCATGAGATCACCCTGCCCCTTGTTGCTCGCTTTCTTTCTCTTTCTTAATCCTGCGCACTTGCGTTGTCTTGGATCGCACTCTCGTTCTGCCTTCCTCGTCTCCTCCCCTTCACGAACCCCTGATCATCTTCTACCTCCATTCCCTCGTTCCCTTTCAGGCTTCGTTACTCCTTCATCTTCTCCACCATTGTTCTGATCCACATCGAACTCGTCTTCCCCCTAGTACACCCCTAAATTTATTCAAGGCTGCAAGCACATTCCCTTTGTCCTTTCGTCCCTTGCCCTTTTGTTCAGCCCCCAACCCTTAGGATACTTTGCAAGTTCTTCCGCAGGTACAAATTCTGCGTTTTACCCTTCTTCCTCTCCGCTTCGTCATCGCTGTCGAGTAAGCTTCCGTATCCGGAACGACGTGCATCGCTGCGGACAGGCACTCTGCTAATGCCTCCGAGTTTCCTTACACATGCTGTGTTACCTGGTCGATGTCGTGCTTTTCTCTCAGGCTGATCTTGGATATCTCCTTCGCCTCCAAGTTGGCGTTCTGCGAATTCTTTGCCCGTCAATCTCACTGCCGCGTACGGATGAGAAAGCTGCTCTCGCGGTTCAATTGGAAGTTAAGTGGCGTTGTATAGGATTGGCTTCAGATTAGTAAGGTTAATAGATGAAACCTCGAACCGAGGAACTCCCGAAGGCAGTAACAGCTGCCGAGGCTGCTCAGCGTGATGCCGAACTGCGTGCAGTTGATTGTGGCTCCACTGGGCGATGAAGCCAAGTCAATATCATGTCCTGTAATCTGAATTTGGAAGACGACGAAGAGTGGGTGTGGAAGAATGCAGTGAAAGGTACGTGATCTGACTAACGACTCCCCTCCTAGTAGAGGTTGCGTTGCGCGAAGCGCAACCTAGACTCCCGACATTGCCAAATCAGCCGTATTGTGGTTAGGGTTTGCAATATCGTACGGTACATTTTCTACGACGATACATTTTCCGCAACTTGTACAATGTGACTTACGGTGTAATTTCTAGTACCAATTTGTCACAGGAAACGTCTGACACGAGCAATATCTATTTCGTCTAAAACGGAGCACCTCCACTGACAGCGTACGTATGTTGTTTCACTCCAGCGCCAGCGCCAACAGCCATCTCCGAAAGCTGTTGCCGAAAGACTCCAACCCCATCATACATTGACGATGGAACATGTCCGCGTGCACTTCCAGGCCCTTTTCCATACGCAGGTCCCGGCGCAGACTGGCACAGTAGAGCAGTAATTGTATGGTGCCCCTCCCCCGGTCTGCGCGGGAGGGAAGCTACTCACCACCACGAGAACCACTCTGGTACTCGCACGATCCCTTATGTTGCGATATGGGAGAGGTAGATGGAGGGTAGGATGGTTGAACAGAACCATGTGGGGTTCGGAAGCGGTCTGGGTTGGCGAGAGCGACTGGCCATGGGGTCGAGCAATTTGGCCTGCTTGCGATAAGACATCTGCTGCACTATCTGTCACCCCCAAGAACCGACAACACTGAAAACATAGTTTACCAGGTTCTTCCTGTTAGCTAGTGCTGTCACCAATCTTTGTAGTCCGGTCTACGACCTCGAATCCTTGATGATGTCGTCCTTTTCGAACGTGAGTTCTCCAGGTTCAGTTGGTAATTATAAACAAAGCCCGAAGGACAGGAAACATCTAGCACCAGAAGGTGTCAATACTTTCCAAGCGAAAAGAGCACCTCGCAACTTACCAGGGTACAAGTGTTGTTCAGAAAGATCTATCTGCTAGTCAAATGAAAAGTTATCAGACCAGGTGCTGCAACGGTGATCCTTATAAAAACCAATATTCCATCAAATGATAAGTAAGTTAAAGACCCACCAAGAATCTTCAGCGACCACTGAAGGAAGGCGATGGAAGACATCTTGATCCTGGACTATACTCAAGTAGCATTGTTTAGATGTGGGGAATTGCGCTCAGAGTGCTACAGCAGAGACATCGACGACATCGTACCTTTTATCATTGTTCAATTTGAACGGGGCCATGTTATGGCACAGACCGATCCTTGCCAATTGCCCATGTTACAAGTACGATCTTCAACCCGCGTCGCTACTATCTGTCATCGGCAGAGATGGTTGGGAGACAGGGCAAATTGCTTCTATTTCCAGCTGATTGAAAATAGCCTTATTGCGGCGTAATCGGTGCTGTCGTTGATCTCAACTGCAAGCCTGCTAATGCTCTTGCGATAGAACGGATTGTTGGCAGCTGGGAACATAATCAAAGTTAACAAAGTGCATGGGTAATAGGTGAGAGAATGAGGGAAAAACGTACGTTTGACTTGGCTCGAAACACGTTCCGCTTGTCATTGCCAACGCCACGAGGCGCAGAGCGCCGCCTTAATCGGGCGCAAGGGGTGATGAAAGTTCGCATGGAAAATGCAAGAATCAAAGAACCTAGTATAAACTTGGCATGATCTCCGCGAAAGATATTTTTAGCAATGGTTTCAGACTGTATGGCATGTATGCCAAGGGCGGGTAGAGCAGATGAGGCCACACATTAGAAAAATTGATCCCAGTGTCTGACAATGCAGCTCAGCCCGGAGAGGCATTATGAGCTAGCGAACCCCGCACTGCATGACTCGACTTGGGAGGAATGCAGCCAGCAGCCCAAAATGCCTCCACAGGCGTGCATCTTACATTCGGAAGATGGAACAAAAAGAACTGAAGTGAACCTCATGAGTTGCGTTTGCTTTCGAGAACAAGTTTCCCGATCAAATGGACATGGTTCATACCTAAGCCACAACGTACAACGTCACAAATACGTTACCATTCGGAGCGCGAATGACATTACTTCCGGTAGTATGTCGGGAGACCATAGAGAGTATAGAGGAAGCCAACGGAAAAGGGATGCATAAATCAGATCAAGAGCCGTAGTCTAGAGCATTCCTTTGGGTGCTCGATGCGGCCGTGAAAACCTAAGTTTGATAACCTGGAATGTGTGAGGATTAGCCTATCGCTCACCGGTAGCTGTATAGGAAAGGGAATTTATCCATCATGTCCAGGGGATCGCAGAACATGGTCTCGCAAGGTGCACCTCCTAGAGAAGGTCTCGCCACAGTCACGACCCGGGCATGCCCATCTCACGGGGATATGCTGTTCTTCGACATGTCTTTCCAGGCTTGACTTCTTCATAGCTGGCTTGTGGCATCCTTCCCAACGGCACGGATATGATTCCCACTCTGACGCAATAGAATGTGCAGTGTGAAGATGGGTCTTGAGGTCTTTGCCCTTCAGTGTTTCGTTGCACTTCCCGTGCTCTATCCACTGACAGATGATCAGGCATTCGTCAATAAGAATCTGGTTAAAGTCGAGAATGGCCTTGAAAGTTGTCAAGCTGAGCCAGACTCAAGAAGAGGAAAATAAAACATACTCCGATGGGCCAATCTTCATTATTTATGTTCGGATCGTTGGAAAGTATCCCATGATCTACCCGCTGAACTTGGTCCTCGTGGACAGAATTTTCATTGTATCCAATCGTGCGCTTAGAGTCACGGTGGGTTGAGTCGAGCCGATCCCAAGAGAAAAGTAAAGTAAACATACCTCATTAGACCAAACTTGATCGCGGACATCCGGGTTGTTCATAGTGAATGGTACGAGGCGCTTTCTCTTCGGGCTACTGAACGAGGTGTGCTGGGAACATGTCGAACTCGATCGAATGGTTTATAAGGT
Source organism: Leccinum boreale (assembly GCA_038092235.1). NCBI lineage: Eukaryota > Fungi > Basidiomycota > Agaricomycetes > Boletales > Boletaceae > Leccinum > Leccinum boreale. The sequence goes on from JBBPPX010000109.1 coordinate 46,883, forward strand.
GAAAATAGGCGTGGCCTATATGAGCTTACATGTTCGAAGAACAACCCTGCCAATAGGAAAGGCGCGACGCTCGGGGAACCAGGTTCACATTAATTTGTTGGAGTCGTGGCAGCAGTACGAATGTCGTAGGTCGGAGTGTTTAGATTGCACATCCGCAGCTGAGCTTCTGGCCATCGAATATCTTGCATGGGCTACGTTTTCTTGAACAAGGAACAAGGAATTAATTGATTGAAAAATGGAGAGTGGTGTCAGCGGTTGAAGCAGTGGGTCGGGTAGCTATTGCCAAATTGATGCTCTCTTGCTGGTACTTCGGCAAACCTCGTCTCTTGCAAGCAAGGCTATAGTCTACCACCATCGTTGCAATCTTCGCGACGTCCGAAACCACCGGCCGAGCTACTAGGCGTCTCTTGAAGATACACTGCAGGCTTTCAAACTGTTTCATTGGACGGGCATGACAATGCAAACCACCCAACAAAGGCCACGCAAGTCGAAGACTCATGGCAATGTTGAACGCTAAATTCATCTAATTCAAAATATTAATATTAGATGAGCCTTTACACCGGGCGCTACCTGTCAGTAGTTCAGATGGTTCTTCCATCCCCCATATCCAATTTTCATGTTGCTCGGTTTTGACCCAAAATTCCAGACGACTCACACCCCGGGGACTGCGAATTTCAAGTCAAAACTGAGCGGTGATCTAGACTGGACAATGTGTTTATCAATAGGTCGATTCCAGGCATGTAAACCGGACTCGCTCTACCTAACAGACATATCATAGACGTTGCAGTGTCGACACATTGGCGTTACGACGGCATCGTCTAGCCGACTCTATGACGATTATCGAGTGTTGGCGTGCTAGAATAGACGTTCACGAAAAGTCACCTCTCGGAAGAGCTGGGGCGGCCGCGGGCTACTTGGGTGCGAGTTATCTCTGTCAGCGCAGATTCGTGTATTGACTTCTGTCACCAGGTGCCATATAGTTCCTTACAGTGCATCGTAAGTTATCGTCTACGGTAGTTGATGTGCGAGGAAAGTCGGGTTGAACCTTTCTTATCGAAAACTCTAGGCGTGGCAGACTACCTTGATCTGTAAGAGGGATCAGTGGCTAGTGCATCCAGCTCAAATCGGTAAAAGCAACAACTTGAAGAGCGCACTCATATTCCATCCATGTAATTGAACTGTTCCCATTCGAATTGATGGACATTTTGCTGAACGTGCATCTTCACCTCGCCTTGTGACCGCGAAGAACGGTTAGGAGCTTCAACGGTGGGTGATCGTCTTCTTTTGTGTAACATGCCCCGAACCGTTTATCGAGTTTTGCGAGCGTGTCGACATGACCGCCGTAATATCTGTTGATTATACGGGTCAACGTCTCTGAACAAGGGGGATGCCACCGGTTGTGGTGTTTCGTGGTTCCAGGGAAGATTTTCAAGTTTCTGGTTTGTAACTTTCCGATTTTAGCGCCTGCCTGACAGAGACCAAGTCTGTGGTGTGGTGTGCTGAACTCCACTTTCAAACTCCTCGTTCTCGACTTTTTTCTTGGAGGTCGACGACCTTGAAGTATTTTTCAATTCGCTGCCCTACCTGCCCTCTTATTCGCTTGGAAACATTTAAAAACGGTGCCGAGGTGGCCGTAACAAGTTGAAGATGCCCTCAACGTTGTCGTCCGCCTTCATACAATTCACCTCATCCGAACCACTCATAGTGCTCATCGAAGGAAACCAGCATCGTCGGACACGTGGGGATGATCCCACTACAGGTGCCTTTCGTTTTCTGCCACGGACAGAGATAAATCTGGGTCATTGGACTTATATCATTTCGGGGCCTGCAGCGTGACAAGGGCTGGGAGGGGTCATTGCGCCGAGGGGTCATCGATGAACTGGTCAGCGTAGCCGTGAGTACCGGTATCCAAGAGTTGTGCCGTTCTTGCTTACCACCGCGTTCGTAGCCATGCGGGAGTGAACTTTTTTCTACGACAGTCAAGAGAGGGTGGGTGTAACTGCTACGCTCTGCCAAGTCCGCCCTGCCGCAACGTGTCGCGCCGCACTGTGTTCGAATACCCATTGTCTCTTTCCGGACAACCATCCATTCCTTAGTCAGTGACCGAATGACGTCCGTAGGGTTAGTGTTTAGCCGCCGTCATGCCTTGAGAGCACAATTGACACTGGACCAGGTACCGAGATCCGGTGGTGCACCTGCTTGAGCAGAACGCTACCAGCCACGATAGGGACACTCGGTCGGTGATTAATGATTAATGAACGCTGTGGATCATCTTCACCAACGATGTCGTTGGCTGACCATTGAGTCCACTTTTTTTCTCTCTCAATGTCCTCCAGCTCCATCAACTTCAACCTAACCCCCCCCACTGTGACGGATATACGAAGTGAACGCTGCGGGATAATCTACTTCCATTCGATTATTGACATAGGCTGATTATCGCAAGTGAAACCAGCCTCAGCGATCCTCCCCAGCACGCCGCGGAGGGAAGCTGCGATTGACACCCCAGGGATTTTCTCCTCATGAAAATCATTGGATCGAACTGCAACACCGCGACTCCCACTCCCGCTGGGTTCGATTTATTTTTCCAGAATGGGCAGCTTGGTTCGTTTCTGGGATGCGACAAAGATGGTAGATTGATCCATCGTGGCAGGATTTTTATCGGAGTAGCAGGCGCGTATGCTAACGGGCGACATCATGGAGCAAGCCAAATATTTCCCTTAACGCATTGCCGGGCATTCGATTGCAAGCCAACGCATTGGCTGTGCGACCGAAGTTCGGAAGCAGCATGGCAAGAGCGAGGTCCTCGCCAGTCAAATGAACGAAGGCCCTTGATCCTATAACAGAGTCTAGAACCTCCTTGTACTGCCAGTACTGCAGCGTTTGCCCCCTATCTTTAATTTTGGGATCTTTGCTCGCGAGAAAAAAGATTTTCACATTTACATAAACAGTAGCCGCAGGCCAACGGAAGCACTGTCATCCTGAAACCTGCATCAACTAGAGCGCCTGCGCCATATCAATGATATCATAGATGGCCTTTTTCATACGTTGGACTGAATTCGTTTACAGTTCAAATGTCCATGGAGTGTGCATGGCAAACTATCGGTAAAATAGCAAATAGTATACATCCCTTGAAGGCGTTTTCGGTGCCGCGCAAACTCCGAGAAACCTAAAACAGTGGGTGATTCGAAGATGTAACCGTGACAAACTACCCTCTTGAACAACGATGAGATCCACCCCTGCCCCTTGTTGTTCGCTTCCTTTCTCTTTCTTAATCCTGTGCCCTTGCACTCCGTTGTCTTGGATCATACTCCCGTTCTGCCTTCCTCGTCTGCTGGGAGTGATTTTATGATGAGTCGGACATCGGTATTGCAAGGCCCGCGGGTCGTCGATCACTGCGAACAAACGTTGCTCAAGAAACGTTCTTCATTACCGAGCGGCACACATCACGCACAATCAGGGTGTGTAATGTCTTTCTTCTTCAGCACGACAGCTTCCTGATCTTCGCCCTCCACACCGCCGTCATCGTCATCCCCAAAGCTCAATAATTTGATGTTCCTATTTCGAAACGAGTTGTTCCGTCGATCACTTGCGCTAAAAATAGGGATGTTTGCACTGACTTCTCTCCATCGCTCGGCATCTTCCCATTCAAGCTGCGTGGCATATATGGGAATGGGTTTTCCACGATGGAAACGGATTCGATCTTCGGTGGGCTAGATGGTGTCGGCTTCAGCCACGCCAAAATGCCGACAAGAGCAAACGGGCGATAAAGAGGGATACATACTGTAACGAATCTTTCATGCTCGCGGAGTTCTGACTGTATGCCTGTTTGTTCAGATGTTTCAAGTTACAGCAATCAACAACGAACACGCACCCATTTTCCCGATCTCCAACACATCTTCATGGAATTACATCAATGGTTGAACTCATGGACAAGGAAGTCATGAGATTAGTACAGCGTATGCTTGCCCTGTAGTTCATCCTGCCACGAGAACTCACAAAAGGGGAGTGAACGTTACCAGAGAAAAAAGAAACGCACCGGCCGTGATGAGGAACTGCGAGTCACTAGAATTCTTCGGCCCACTGTTCGCCATCGCTATGAGCCCGCGATGCGGAAACCACAGTCACTGATTGCCAGTCAGTGTTGCTTATCGGAAGCCGCATCTGTGTATGGCGGGGGAATGAACCCACCACGGCTAGTTCCGTAGTGGTACCAGCATGGCAACGAAGAAGCGCAGGCGCGAAAGGAGCTCGAAAGCCCGGCTGGCCCGTGCCAGTGGGATCGTCATCGTGACGATTGCTTTTGCTGATAAGAAGCATCCTTCCCACCCCTACCTGCCTTCTCTCATTTATACGACACCAACCGCTTGGAGTGTTCTACTCCCTCTGAGTGTTACAGTCAGAAGTTACCTAGTACACGGCTCCGTCGTAAGGGCGACGGTTGGGGTAGCGGTAGCCTCCTGACGAGAGCTTTTGCAGCTCGAAACTACATGCCCATCTCGCCCCCTTGTTCGTCCAATACGCGCATCCCGACTCAATGCGTCATAAGTTGCTGTTCTCGCGGCTCAATTGGAAGTTAAGCGACGTTGGTGTAGGATTGCCAATTGGCTTCACATATGACGGAACGTCAGACGTAAAGGGAAAACGTTGAGCCGACGGCTCAGCGTCCAACTCCCTGAAGACAGTAACAGCTACCGAGGCTGCTCAGCGTGATGCCGAACTGTGATAGTGTGGTTCGATTTCTACGATGGGTGCAATTTCTGGATCTAAAAACAGAGCACATCCACTGAGAGCGGCTTACGTGTGTTGCTGTACTCCAGCCCCGGCTCCAACAGCCAGATCCGAAAACTGTTGCGCAACGCTCCAACCCCATCATATCCTTGTTTTTGTCCGTAGATTGGAACATGTCCGCTTGCACTTCCAGCCTTTCCAGGTCCTCCTCCATACATAGGTCCCGGTCCCGGCAGAGTGGTACTCATACGACCCCTGATGTTGCGATGTGGCAGAGGCAGATGGAAGGTAGGATGGTTGAACGGAACCATGGGGCTGAAACGTCCCTTGGGTTTGTGAAGCGGTTTGGGTTGGCGAGAGAAACTGGCCACGAGATCGAGCGATTTAGCCTGCTTGCGATAAGACGTCTGTCACCCCAGGAAGGCTGGACGAAATACACAGCTCCCGCAGGGTCTTTGCCTCCTTTGGCGTAGTATTGTGCCCATGCTTGGACGTTTGGATCCGCGTAAGTAGTCTGAGTATTACACGTATGGTGGACCGAATTGTTCCGAGTCTGGTGTCTGAGGCAGGGCCGACTGTGTAACCTCGGTTGCAGGTATGGTTGCTGCTGATGAACCTGGGGTTGCAGTTAGACTTGAGGCTGTGCCTGGGGTTGAGGCTGAGTTTGTGAACGTGGATAAGCTTGTTGCTCGGGATAAGAAGATCATGCAGGTTGTGGGACAGATCCATCGTATGATCGAGGACCTCCAGCTATGTATCCTTGTCCAGCAACATACCCGGGTTCAACTTGTGGGTGTGGGAACAAACTCTTGGGGTACCAAGGTCGAGCAGCGTAACCATAAGGTGATTGTTGCTGAGGAGGCTACATATCCAGGTGTGGAAGCAGGATAACTATATGTGGTCAGAACAGACTCGAATCCGTGCATACTGAACAACTCTAAGAATCCGTGAAGGACAGGAAACATCTAGCACTAGAACTTGTCAATACTTTCCAAGCGAACAGAGGATCTCGCAATTTACCAGGGCATTTAAGTAATAATGTTGTTCAGAAAGGTCTATCTGCTGGTCAAATGAAAATTTATCAGACCAGGTGCTGCCTGCAGCTGCAACAGTGACCCTTGTAAAAACTAATATTCCATTAGATAATAAGTACGTTAAAGACTTGGTTCGAAACACGTTCCGTTTGCCATTGCGTGCGCCGCCTTAATCGGGCGCAAGCGTGATGCTCTGCGTGTATGGCATAAAGTTCGCAAGGAAAACGCACGAATCAAAGAAGAACCTACAAGCTTCGCATGATCTCCGCCAAAGATATCTTGGCAATCGTTTGAGATTGGATGGTAGATGGGCCAAGGGTGGGTGGATCAAAGGAGGCCACACCGTGGAAAAAATGGTTGCAGTGGAGAATTCATATCCAGCTCAGCGCGCAGCGCTCAGCCCGGAGCCGCATTATTACTATGTAGCTAGCGAAGAACCTCGACTCAGCATGAATGCAGCTGCTAAGCATCCCAAAATGCCTCCACTGGTGTGCATCTTATATTCGGGAGGATGAAAAAATCAATTGAGGTGAACCTCATGAGCTGCGTTTGCTTTCGAGGACAAGTTTCCCGATCAAATGGACATGGTTCATACCTGTAACCTAAGCCACAACATACAAAGTCACAAATATGGTATCATTCATAGCGCCAATGACATTGTTTCCGGTGAGATGTCGGGGAGACCACAGAGGATACAGAGAAAGCCCAGGGGGGAAAAGGATGCATAGATCATGCCAAGAGCCGTAGTCTAGAGCGTTCCTCTGGGTGCTCTATGTGACCGTGAAAACCAAAGTTTGATACAACCTGGAATGTGTGAGAATCAGCCTATCGCTCGCTGGTAGCTGTATAGGAAAGGAATTCTATCCATCATGTCCAGGGGATCGCAGAACATGGTCTCGCAAGGTGCATCTCCTAGAGAAGGTCTCGCCACAGTCACGACCCGGGCATGCCCATCTCACGGGGATATGCTGCTCTTCGACATGTCTTTCCAGGCTTGACTTCTTCATTGCCGGCTTGTGGCATCCTTCCCAACGGCATGGATATAATTCCCACTCAGACACGATAGAATGTGTAGTGTGAAGATGGGTCTTGAGGTCTTTGCCCTTCAATGGCTCGTTGCACTTCTCGTGCTCTATCCACTGACAGATGACCGGGTATTCGTCAAAAAGAATCTGGTTAAAGTCGAGAATGGCCTTGACAGTTGTCAAGCCGAGCCAGACTGAAGAAAAGGAAAAGAAAACACACTTCGAGAGGCCAATCTTGATTGTATAGGTCGTTGGAGAATATTCCAAGATCTACTCGCTGAACGTGGTCCTCGTGAACAAAACTTTCATTATATTCTGTCAGGCGCTTAGAGGCACGGTGGGTTGAATCGAGCCGATACTAAGAGAAAAGAAAAGTAACAATACCTCATTAAGCCAATCTTGATCACGGACACCCGGGTTATTCATGGTGAATGGTACGAGGCGCTTTCTCTTCGGACTGAACGAGGTGTGCTGGGAACATGTCGAACTCGATCGAATATTTTATAATGTGAAGACATGCGTGGCCTATACGAGCTTACATGTTCGAGGAAGATCCCTGCCAATAGGAAAGGCGCGACGCTGGTGGAACCAGGTTCACATTAATTTGTTGGGGTCGTGGCAGCAGTACGAATGTCGTAGGTCGGAGTGCTTAGATTGCACTTCCGCAGCTGAGCTTCTGGCCATTGAATATCTTGCACGGGCTACGTTTTCTTGAACAAGGAACAAGGATTTAAATGATTGAGAAATGGAGGATGATGTCAGCGGAAGTGGGGCGGGTGGCTATTGCCAAATTGATGCTCTCCTGCTGGTACTTCGGCAAACCTTATCTCTTGCGAGCAAAGCTAAAGTTTACCACCATCGTCGCAACCTTTGCGACGTCCAAAACCACCGGCAGAGCAACTCTGCAGGCTTCCAAACCGCTTCATTGGACGGCATGGCAATGCAAACCACCCAACAAAGGCCACACAAGTCAAAGGCTCATGGCAATGTTGAACGCTAAATTCATCTAATTCAAAATATTAGGTGAGCGTTTGCACCGGGCGCTACCTGTCAGTAGTTCAGATGGTCCTTCTATTCCCCATATCCCATCCACATGTTGCTCGGTTTTGACCCCAAGATTCCAGACGACTCACACCTGGGGACTGCGAATTTCAAGTCAAAACCGAGCGGTGATCTAGACTGGACAATGTGTTTATCAATAGGTTGATTCCAGGCATGTAAACCGGACTCGCTCTACCTAATAGACATGTTACAGACGTCCCAATGTCGCCATCGTCTAGCCGAGTCTTCGACGATTATCGCGTGTTGGCGTGCTAAAATCAATATTCCCATCAATATACGAAAAGTCACGCCTAAGAAGAGCTGAGGCAGCCGCAGGCTACTTGGGTGCGAGTTATCTCGGTCACCGCATATTCGAGTATTGACTTCTGTCACCAGGTGCTATATACTTCCTTATAGTGCATCATAAGTTATCGTCTACGGTAGTTGATGTCCGAGGAAAGTAGGGTAAGACCTTTCTTATCGAAGACCCTAGGTGTGGCAGACTGCCTCAGTCTGTAAGAGGGATCAGTGACCGGTACATCTAGCTTAAATCGGTAAAAGCAACGGGAATGCACTCACGACGTTTCCATCGATGCAATTGAACCGTTCCCATTCGAATTGATGGAAATTTTGCTGAACGCGCACCTGTTCACCTCATCTTGACCGCGAAGAACGGTTAGGAACTTGAACGGTCGGTGATCCTTTTATTTTGTGTAACATGCCCCGAATCGTTTGTCGAGGTTTGCGAGCGTGTCGACATGACCGCCGTAAGATTTGTTGGTCGTGGGCCAACGTCTCTGAAGGAGATGCCACCAAATTCGGTGTTTCACGGGGCCAGGGAAGACTTATTCGGATAGACCGAGTCTGTGGTGTGGAACCTGGACTCCACTTTCAAACTCCTCGTTCTCGATTCTTTTTTTTCCTGGAACGGTCGATGGCCTTGAAGTATTTTTTAATTCGCTACCCTATCCCCTTGGACTTCAAAATGGTTCCAATGGTGCGCCAAGTTCAAGATGCCCTCAACGTTGTCGCCCGCCTTCAGACAATTCACCTCATCCGAACCGCTCATTCATTAAAGGAGACCAGCATCATTGGACACGTGGGGATGATCCCCAAGGGCCGGGAGGGGTCAGTGCGCTGAGGGGTCATCGACGAACTGGTCATTGTGGCCGTGAGTACTTACCAGTATAGAAGAGTTATGCCGTTCTTCCTGCTTACCACCGCGTTCGTAGTCATGCGGGAACGAACTTTTTTTCGTGACAATCAAGTGTAGTGGGTGTTCGGACAACTGCTACGCTTTGCGAAGTCTGCCCGCTCGCAACGTGTCGTGCTGTACTGTTCTCGAAGACCCCATTGTCTCTTCCGGACAACCATGCATGCCTTAGTCAGTCGTGAGGTTAGTGTTTAGCCAGCGTCATGCCTTGAGAGCATAATTGACAGTGGGCCAGGTACCGAGGTTCGGTGGCTCGCTTGCTTGTGCAGAACGCTACCACCTACGATAGGCACACTCGGTTGGCGGCCAATGAACGCCATGGTCTTCATCAACGATGTCGTTGGCTGGCCATTTGTGTCCACTTTTTCTCTCTAAATGTCCTTCAAATCCATGAAATTCAACCCAACCCCGCTACTGTGACGGATATACGAAGAGCATACTACAGGACAATCGACTTCTATTGGACCGTTGATGTAGCCCAGTTATCACAAGCGAAACCGGCCTCAGAGATCTTCTCCAGCACGCCGCGGAGTGAAGCTATGATTGACACCCCAGAGGGATTTTCTGCTCATGGAAATCATTGGATCGAACTGCAACACGCAACTCCCACTTCCGTGGGTTCGATCTGTTTTTCCAGATTGGGCGGCTTGGTTCGTTTCTAGGCTGCTAGAATAATACCATCGTGGCACGATTCTTATCGGAGCAGCAGGCGCGCATACCAAGGAGCAACATCATGGAGCAAGCTAATAATTGCCTTTATCGCGTTGACGTGGCATTCGGCGATTACAAATCAACGCATTGGCTGTGCGACCGAAGTTGTGAAGCAGCATAGCAAGAGCGAGGCAGTCGCCTGTAAAGCAAGATGAAATGAACGAAGGCCCTTGATTCTATGAACCAATCTAGGACCCACTTCCTGTACTGCAAGTACTGCAGCGCTTTTTACAAATTTCTGTTTTCGCTCACGCTTACACACTGCTTCTTTCGCGATTCGGATCGTCCGTAAGTAATGCTTTAGGGACAGCGTTTCACCCACTTTCTCCCGTCGAACAATGGATACGGTCGAAGGTTCGTTGTTTTTCAGTGCGATAGCCGTAATTGACGAGCGTGCGTGCGCAGGCGTATTCGGAAACTGTGTCTAACACGCTCGCTCATCCAGCGTCGTTTGCACGACTTTCTGATCCCTATGAAGGAGCGACCACGGATGCTTGTCCAGTCCTTTCCGCTCGCCATGACTATGGCGTTAATTTCACGATTGGACTCGACTGAATCGGAAAATGTCGGGCGACTGTTCGAGCGTTGACAAATGACCGCCCCATACTCTCGTTCGACCAAGAGGATACGATAGTGCCGTACGCCATCGCCTCACCATTCTTCTGCCCTTGCCCTCGTTCGTGACACACCCTCGTTCGCCCTCGCAGTCGCCTGCATGCCCACCCTTGCCCTCGCCACCTCACCACTTGCCCTCATCATTGCCGTTGCCCACTCCCGCTTGTTTGTGATGCGCGTGGACGCTGTCGCCCTCGTGCTGTTGCCATCATTCACGAGGTGCCCGGATGCCGCATTGAGCATGGCGTGTGGCGACTGCCATGCGCTCTCGTTCCGCCGAGAGCGCACGATGGTCGCTGCCCGTCATTGCTTTGCTCTTTCCTTACGCTCCTCTGTCGTGTACCCTCATTGTCAACCAGAGGATAGCGGCCGCACAGACATGCCCGCACACCCACGCACCCATGCCTGCCCACGCCCGCCTTCTCTGCTAGTGACCCTCATCCCCAATCAGGTCCAGTGTTGCGGGTGCGGGTTTCGCTGTGATTAATTATGGCACGTGTGGGTAACCTACGGTTATCTACCTGTGTGCTTGGTTCTGTATACAAGTTCTTCTGGTTGAACGAAGCATCGTGCCGCTCTCGAGTCTCAGCTAACTAACTCTTGGCACTCATAGCAAAACTGAAAGCAGTCCTTCCATCCAGTGGTTCTGGGCTACGATCATCGTAATCGTAGCGGGCTTTGCGCGCAGTCGGCCGTATGTTATTTATTTATTTATTCTGGGATCTTTAACGTCAGTTGCCGCAGGCCAACGGAAGCGCTGCCATCCTGAGACCTGCATCGTCTGCTGGAGCGCCAGCGCCGTATCATCTAGATGGCATTTTTTCATGCATTGGACTGAGGAATTATGAATTGGTTTACAGTTCAAACGTCCATGGCAAACTGTTGGTAAGATAGAAAATATTCCCCGGAGGCGGGTTCGGTGTTGCGCAAGCCTCCGAGATCAACACAGTGGGTGGTTCGAAGAAAAAACAAACTACTACCGTCTTGAACAATCATTGTCCACCTCCATGCCCTCGTCTGCCCCCTCTACTACGCCCCCATAGACGACGAGGCTTGCAGCATACCCCTAAATTCGAGGTTGCAAGCACGTCCCCTTCGTCCTTCCGTCCCTTACCCTTTTGGTTCAGCCCTTGACCCTTAGAATACTTTGCAAGTTCCTCCGCCAGGTACGAATTCTGCGTTTTAGCCTTCTTCGTTTCCGTATCCGGAACGACGTGCATCGCTGCGGACGGTGGACAGGTGGGTCAGCGTACTCCTAATGTGCACTTTGCTAATGCCTCCGAGTGTAAGTATTTCCTTACAAATTGGAAGTTAAGCGGCGTTGTGTAGAATTGGCTTCATGAAATCGGAGCACTTTTTTTTGGTACTGACATTTGCTGTGCGCACTAATAAGCCTCCGTTCTTCTCCTTCGGGCTTTTTGGCTCAGTGATTTCATGATATCGGACATCGGTATTGCAAGGCCCGCGGGTTGTCGATCATTGCGAAACAACGTAGCTCAAGAAACGTCCTTCATTACCGAGCGGCACACATCACGCACAATCAGGGTGTGCAATGTCTTCTTCAGCAAGAAGGCTTCCTGATCCTGGCGCTCCACATCACCGTCGTCGTCATCCCCAAAGCTCAATAATTTGACGTTCCTGTTCGATCTTCGCCCTCTGCACCGCCGTCATCGTCATCCCCAAAGCTCAATAATTTGATATTATTGTTTCAAAACAAGTTGTCCCGTCGATCACTTGCGCTAACAATAGGGATGTTTGCACTGACTTCTTGGCACCTCTCCGTCGCTCGCCATCTTCCCGTTCATGCTGCGTGGCTCCACGGCTCTGATGCGTGGTACTATATCTGAGAATGGGTTGTCCACATAATCTTGGTGGGCTAGATGGTTTCGGCTTCAGCCGTGCCAAACTGCCAACAAAAAGAGCAAACAAGTGGTAAAGAGGGATACATTTGTCTTTCAATATTCTGGTCGAGTTCTGATATGCCTGTTTGTTCGGATGCTTCCAGCAAAGTGAGTTCTTCGTCCCATTGTTCGCCATCGCTACGAGTCCGCGATGCGCAAACCGCAGCCATGGGTGGATCTCATCTTCAAACGCAGATTGAAATTCAACAACCGGCCACGTACTACCATAAAACGATTCTCCACCAGCACCTGCACCCGTCTTGTCCCCTGTCTGCATGAAGAAAGCTGGGACGACTCTGAGTGTAACGCGAACGGCAGAGCGAGCTGTCAATTGGCACAAGGTGCGGGCGAAACCTGACTAGGACTTCTCAGCTGTGAAAATGATACCGTCGTAACATCCTGCTGGTTGAGGCGAGGTGAACTGCGGGTCGGGGTGCGAACACGCTGCTGCAGAACCTTCGAGCGCGATGACTATAAAGTCCCAGCATGCTTCGGGCGTTTCCTTGGAGTACAGCGCGTATCGATGAGGGCAAATTGTCTTACATAGAGCCTCTTACCATGACTCAATGCCGATTTCACCAACGTTGGTGTTGATAATAATACGTCCATGAGTTGTTGTAGCCATTTCAAGTCACAAATTGAAGTCAGTGTTGCTTATCGAAAGCCGGCATACTGGACCCACAGTGCCACACACGGCTAGTTCCGCGGTGGTATCGCATGGTAACGAAGAAGCGCAGGCACGAAAGGAGCTCAAAAGCCCGGCTGGCCCGCCGTGGGATGGTCCCTCGTGACGATTGCTTTTGCTGATAAGAAGCCTCCTTCTGGCACCCTCACCCGCCTTCTCCAATTGATACGAAACCAACCGCTCGGAGGGTTCTACTCCCTTTGAAGTTACCTACACGGCTCCGTCGGAAGCCTGGGGGCTCGGGGTAGCGCCGGTACATAGCCCCCTGACGAGACCTTTCTCAGGCTCGAAATCGCACGCCCATCCCGCCCCCTTGTTTCAATTTGTCCAATACGCGCACCCGGGCCGTCCCGAGAGCGTGATTCTACGACAATCCATTTTCGAAACCCGTACACTGTGATTCACGGTGCAATTTCTAGTACCACTTTGTCACAGGGGACGTCTGAAATGAGCAATATCTACTTCATCTAGTAAAACAGAGCACATCCACTGAGAGCGTACGCGTATCGCTGTACTCCAGCGTCAGCGCCAACAGCCACCTCCGAAAACCGTTACTGCGTTGATGATGGAACATGTCCGCTTGCACTTCCAGGCTTCCTCCATGCGCAGGTCCCAGCCCCGGCGGAGACTGAGCACCGGGTTGAGTAGACGGGTAACTGTATGGTGCCTCTGTCCCGGTCTGCGTGGGAGGGAGCTGCTGGCCACCATGAGAACCACTCAGGTACTCATACGACCCCTGATGTTGCGATGTGGGAGAGGCAGCTGGAAGGTAGGATGGTTGTAGAGAACCGTGGGGCTGAAAAGTCCCTTGGGAACCGGGGGTTGTGAAGCAATCTGAGTTGGCGAGAACGATTGGCCACGGGGTCGAGCAATCTGGCCTGCGTGCGATAAGCCATCCGCTGGACCGTCTGTCACCCCAGCAACCGAGAACACTGACAACATAGTTTATCGGGAATATCCCGGTTCTTCCTTTCAGCTGGCCGCGGCACTCATCTTTGTAGCCACGATCTACGACCTTGATGATGTCACCCTTTCGAACCCAAGTTCTTCAGGTTCAGTTGGTTATAAAAACCTGAAGGACAGGAAACATCTAGCACCAGAAGGTGTCAACACTTTTGAAGTGAAAAGAGGACCTCGCAATTTACCAGGGCATCTTATACAGAGCGTTGTTCAGAAAGATCTATCTGCTGGTCAAATGAAAAGTTTGCAACGGTAACTCTTTCAAAAACCAAAATTTCATGAAGTATCATAAGTAATAAGTACGTTGAAGACTCACTAATAATTTTTAGCAAACATTGAAGGAAGGCGATTGAAGACATCTTGAGGGTACACTTAGCATTGTTTAGAGCTCGTGCTCTGGGGAATTGCGCTCGGAGTGCTATATCAACGACATCTCATATCATTCACTTTGAGGTATCCACGGCTTTTCCATTTGACCAGGCAGTTAGTTTTCGAATAGCAACTTCGACCATATTACACTCCCGAAGATGCTGTAGAAATTATGGAGGTTGGCCACAACGTGCACGATCTTTGACCCGCGTCTCCACGATCTGTCGCCGACTTCTGTTTTCAGCTGATTGAAAATAGCCATATTGCGGCGTGATCTGTCCAATCGCAAGAACATTAAGGCAGGCTTGCAGTTGAGATCAACGACACACCTGGAATTGGAAGGCAAAGCTAACAAAGTTCATGGATGATAGGTGAGAGAATGAGGGAAAAACGTTCCGTTTGCCATTGCCTGAACGTTCAACGTTCAACGTTTTCAACCCTTGGCTTGCCAACGGCCAACGCCACGAGGCGTGGAGCGCCGCCTTATTCGGACGCAAGCATGACACTCCTGCACGTATGGCATAAAGTCCGCATGGAAAACGCACGAATCAAAGATGAACGTATAAATTTGGCATGATCTCCGCCAAAGATATTGTTTGACACTGGATGGTAGATGCCAAGGGTGGGTTGATCAGAGGAGGCCACACCGTGGAAAAAATGGTCCCAGTTCGGAGCCGCATCATTAGTTAGCGAACCCATGACTCGACTCAGAATGCAGCCAGCAGCACCAAATGCCTCCACGGGCGCGCATCTTATATTCTTTATATTCGGGAGGTGCAAAAAATGAACTGAAGTGAACCTCATGAGTTGCGTTTGCTTTCGAGAACAAGTTTCCAGATCAAATGGACATGGTTCATACCTAAGCCACAACGTACAACGTCACAAATACGTTATCATTCAGAGCGCGAATGACATAACTTCCGGTGGTATGTCGGGAGACCGTAGAGAGTATAGAGGAAGTCAACGGAAAAGGGATGCATAAATCAGATCAAGAGCCGTAGTCTAGAGCATTTCTTTGGGTGCTCGATGCGGCCGTGAAAACCTAAGTTTGATAACCTGGAATGTGTGAGGATTAGCCTATCGCTCGCCGGTAGCTGTATAGGAAAGGGAATTTATCCATCATGTCCAGGGGATCGCAGAACATGGTCTCGCAAGGTGCATCTCCTAGAGAAGGTCTCGCCACAGTCACGACCCGGGCATGCCCATCTCACGGGGATATGCTGTTCTTCGACATGTCTTTCCAGGCTTGACTTCTTCATGGCCGCCTTGTGGCATCCTTCCCAACGGCAAGGATATGATTCCCACTCTGACGCAATAGAATGTGTAGTGTGAAGATGGGTCTTGAGGTCTTTGCCCTTCAGTGTTTCGTTGCACTTCCCGTGCTCTATCCACTGACAGATGACCAGGCATTCGTCAATAAGAATCTGGTTAAAGTCGAGAATGGCCTTGAAAGTTGTCAAGCCGAGCCAGACTCAAGAAAAGGGAAACAAACAAACTTCGAGGGGCCAATCTGGATTATTTAGGTTCGGGTCGTTGGAGTGTATCCCATGATCTACCCGCTGAACTTGGTCCTCGTGGACAAAATTTTCGTTATATTCAATCGTGCGCTTAGAGTCACGGTGGGATGAGTCGAGCCGATACCAAGAGAGAAGAAAAGTACCATACCTCATTAAACCACTCTTGATCACGGCCATCCGGGTTGTTCATAGTGGATGGTACAAGGGGCTTTCTCTTCGGGCTACTGAACGAGGTGTGCTGGGAACATGTCGAACTCGATCGAATGGTTTATAAGGTGAAAACAGGCGTGGCCTATACGAGCTTACATGTTCGAGGAACAACCCTACTAACGGGAAAGGCGTGACGCTCGGGGATCCGGGTTCATATTAATTTGTTGAAGTCGTGGCAGCAGTACGAATGTCGTATGTCAGTGCGTCTAGGTTGCACATCCGCAGTTGAGCTTTTGGCAAAGGCATCATCGGTAAGGATCTTACGTGGGCTAGGTTTTCTTCCGATGCGTTGTACGAGGGACAAGGATTTAATTGATTGAGAAATGGAGGGTGGTGTCAGTGGAAGTGTGGGTCGGTATTGCCATATTGATGCCTGAATCTTGCTGGAACTTTGGCAAACCTTGTCTCTTTGCGAACAAAGCTAAAGTCTACCATCATCGTTGCAATCTTTGCGACGTCCGAAATCACCGGTCGAGCTACTAGGCGTCTCTTGTGGATACGCTGCAGGCTTCCATTGGACAACGCACATCACCCAAAAAAGGCCACGCAAGTCGAAGACTCATGGCAAAACTGAACGCCAAATTCTCATCTAAGTCCAAAAAAAAAAAAAAAAAAAAAAGATTAGATGAGTCACACTGGGTTCTACCTGCCATCAGTAGTTCAAATGGTCCTTCCACTTCCGATATCCAATCCACATGTTGCTCGGTTTTGACCCAAAATTACAGATGACTCACAATCAGGGACTGCGAAGTTCAACTCAATACCGAGCGGTGATCTAGACTGGACAATATGGTTATCAATGGGTCGGCTCCAGGCATGCAAACCGGACTCGCTCCACCTAATAGACATATCATAGACGTTGCAGTGTCGATACATTGGCGTTACGACCGGCATCGTCTATCCAAGTCTACAACGATCATCGAGTGTTGGCGTGCTGAAATAGATGTTCACGAAAAAAAAAAAAGATTCACGGAAAGTCACCTCTCGGAAGAGCTGGCGCGGCCGCGGGCTACTTGGGTGCGAGTTATGTCGGTCACCACAGATTCGTGTATTGACTTCTGTCGCCAGGTGCCATATAGTTCCTTATAGCCTGAGTGCATCGTAAGTTACCGTCTACGGTATCTGATGTTCGAGGAAAGAGGTTTTGGGAAACCTTTCTTATCGAAAACTCTAGGCGTGGCAGACTGGCTTAATCTGTAAGAGCGATGATCAGCGGCTAGTGCATCCAGCTCAAACCGGTAAAAGGAACAACTTGGAGAACGCACTCGCAACGGCTCCATCGATGCAATTGAACTGTTCCCATTTGAATCGATGGTCATTTTGCTGAACGTGCATCTTCACCTCGCCTTGTGACCACGAAGAACGATTGGGAGCTTCAACGGTGGGTGATCGTCTGCTTTTGCGTAACATGCCCCGAACCGTTTATCGAGCTTTGCGAGCGTGTCGATATGACCGCCCGTAAGATCTGTTGATTATACGGGCCAACGTCTCTGAACAAGAGGGGGATGCCACCGGGTTCCGGTGGGGTTTCGTGGTGCCAGGGAGGTCCTTCAAGTTTCTAGTTGGAATTTCGGATTTTAGCGCCTGCCTGGCCGAGACCAAGTCTGCGGTGTGGTGTGCTGAACTCCACTTTCAAACTCCTCGTTCTCGATTTTTTTTTCTTGGAGGTCGACGACCTTGAAGTACTTTTCAATTCGCTGCCCTACCTGCCCTCGTATTCACTTGGAAATTTTTAAACAACGGTGTCAAGGTGGCCGTACCAAGTTGAATATGCCCTCAATGTTGTCGTCCGCCTTCATACAATTCACCTCATCCGAACAGCTCACTATGTAGTGCTCGTCGAAGAAAATCAGCGTCGTTGGACACGTGGGGGTGATCCCACTACAAGTGCCCTTCGTTTTCTGCCACGGACAGAGATAAATCTGGGTTGATATCATTTCGGGGCCGTGCAGCGTGACGAGGGTCGGGAGGGGTCAGTGTGCTGAGGGGTCATCCACAAATTGGTTAGCGTGGCCGTGAGTACCGGTATCCAAGAGTTGTGCCGCTCTTGCTTACCACCGCGTTCAACGTAGCAATGCACAAACTTTTTTTCTACGACTATAAAGAGGGTGGGCGTAACCGGTGTTCTGACGACAGTTACGCTCTGCCCAGTCGCAACGTGTCGTGCCCCACTGTGTTCAAATACCATTGTCTCTTTCCGGACAACCATCCATTCCTTAGTCAGTGACCGAATGACGTCCGTCGGGTTAGTGTTTAGCCACCACCATGCTTTGAGAGCACAATTAACACTAGACCAGGTACCGAGATCTGGTGGTGTACCTGCTTGAGCAGAATGCTACCAATTACGATTGGGACACTCGGTCGGTGATCAATTATTAATGAACGCTGTGATTTTCACCAACGATAGCGTTGGCTGGCCATTGAGTCCACTTTTTTTTCTCAATGGCCTCTAACTCCACGAACTTCGACCCAACCCCGCCGCCGTGACGGAAATAGCGAACGCTGCGGGATAAGCAACTTCCATTCGATTGTTGACATAGGCTAATTATCGCAAGCAAAACCGGCCTCAGCGATCCCCCCAGCACGCCGCAGAGGGAAGCTGTGATTGACATCCCAGGGATGTTCTCCTCATGAAAATCATTGGATCAAAACTGCAACACGCTAATACAACTCCCGCCGTCGGTTTGATTTATTTTCCAGAGCGGACAGCTTGGTTCGTTTCCGGGATGCCATAAAAATGGTGTAATAATATCCATTCCGATATGATTTTTATCTGAGGAGTAAGCTGTGCTGATGGGCGACAGCATGGAGCAAGCCGATTATTTTCCTTATCGCGTTGGCGTGGCATTTGGCGATTGCAAACCAACGCATTAGCTGTGCGACCGAAGTTCGGAAGCAGCATGGCGAGAGCGAGGCCGTCGCCAGTGGAACAAAGTCAAATGAACGGAAGCCCTTGATCCCATGAAAGAATCACCTACTTCCCGCACTGCAAGTACTGCAGCGCTTGCCCCCTATTTTTTTTAATTCTGATGTCTTTACTCCCGAAAAAAAGATCGTCACATTTACATGAATGTCAGTCACCATTGTTCGGAGGAAATAGTAGCGCCAGGCCAACAAAAGCGCTGCCATCCTGAAGCCTGCATCGTCTGCTGGAGCGCCTGCGTTGACAATGCCTTTTTTTCATGAGTTGGATTCGATTACGAATTTGTTTACAGTTCATGAAACTTCTATCGAGTGATTCTGTCGATGATGTCCCCCGCCGGGAGCATTGTGGGCGTATTCGGTACCGCACAAACTGCGGCAGAACACCCACAATGGGATCAGACAAATGTAGCAAAAGCATGCATGGTTTGGACTAAACGTAAATAAATAATAAGTCACTTGAGAATGATCACCTTAGTTCGTCTAACAGTAGAATGTTGGATAACTGATTCGAAGAGAAAACAAACTACCGTCTTGGACGACCATGAGATCCCCCCCTCCCCCTCGTTGCTCGTTTTCTTTCTCTTTCTTCCTCCCGTGCCCTCGCACTCCGTTGTCTTGGATCAATGACTTCGTAGTCCCGTTCTGCCTTCCTCGTCTCTTCCCCATCGTCCTTGGGGAAATGGAGAGCATGATTCATGAACCCTCGATCATCGTCTACCTCCATGCCCTCGTCTTCCCTTTCAGGCTTCGTCTCTCCTTCATCATCTCCGCCGTTGTTCCCATCAAATTCGTCTTCTCCTTCAACTACGCCTCCAATAGATGACGAAGAGGCTTGCAGCATGCCCCTAAATTTATTCAAGGTCGCAAGCACGTCCCCTTCGTCCTTCCGTCCCTTGCCCTTCTTCTGCAGCCCCTGACCCTTCGAATACTTTGCAAGTTCCTCTGCCAAGTACGATTTCTGTGTTTTAGCCTTCTTCTTCTCTGCTTCGTCATCGCTGTCCTCGCCGCTTTCGCGTCGTCGAGTAAGCTTCCGTATCTCAGCCTCCATCTTTTCTATCTCGGAACGACGTGCATCGCTGAGCACGGTAGGGGTCAACGTACTCCTAACATATTTCCTTGAAAATTGTGTGTTACCTGGTCGATATCTTTTCTTGCGCATGCTTTTCTCTGATCTTGGATATATCTACGTCTTTCGCCCCCTTGTCCTGCTGTACATTTTTCCCTGTCAATATCGCTACTGCATACGGACGATAAATCAGAACACACCTTTGGTGGCGCTGACGTTGGCATGCTGTCCGCACTAAGCCTCCTGGACTTTTTGGCTGGTATTGGCAAGACCCGCGGGTCATCGATCACTGCGAATCAAATTGCTCAAGAAATGTCCTTCATTACCGAGCGGCAAACACCACGCACAATCAGGGCGTGCAATGTCTTTCTTCTTCAGCACGAAGGCTTCCTGATCCTCGCCCTCCACATCACCGTCGTCGTCATCCCCAAAGCTCAATAATTTGACGTTCCTGTTTCAGAACAAGTGGTTCCGTCAATCACTTTTGCAAAAAAAAAAAAGGATATTCGCACTGACTTCTTGGCACCTCTCCGTCGCTCGGCATCTTCCCGTTCACGCTGCGCGGCTTCACGGGCACGTTGCTGTGCACGCTTTTCAGCGGCTGTGATGCGTGGTACTATATCTGGGAAGGGGTTGTCCACGACGGAAACAGATTTAATCTTGGGTGGGCTAGATGGTGTCGGCTTCAGCCGCGCCAAACTGGGGTCAAGAGGGATACATACTATAATGGTCTTTCATTCTCGCTGAGTTCTGATACGTCTGTTTGTTCGGATGCTTCCAGCAAAGTAACACGCACACGCACCCATTTCCCCGATCTTCAACACATCTTGATGGGATTGTATCAATGATTGAACTCATGGGCAAGGAAATCATGGGGCGTACTGTACAGCGTATCACCTATGACCCTCCCGAACAGCGTGTGCTTTCCCTGTAATTCATCCGCTCGATCTGATCCACGAGAGTTCAGAAAACAAGGGGAGTATGCGTAACGCGGAGAAAAAAACAACAACGCACCAAGCGTAATGAAGAACTGCGAGTCGTTAGAGTTCTTCGTCCCATTGTTCGCCATCGCTACGAGCCCGCGATGCATATACCGCAGCCGGGGGTGGAACTCATCTTCAAATGGTTCTGTGGGGGGCAGCAGTGGCGGGTATTAAACGCATGTAATACCAAGTTCAACATCCGGTCACGTACCACCATAAAACGACTCTCCACCAGCACCTGTACCCGTCTTGTCTCCCGTCTGCACGAGGAAATTGGGGACGACTCTGAGTGGAACGAAGGGCAGCGCGAGCTATCAATGGGCACGAGGTGCGGGCGGAACCTGGCACCTCACCTGTGAAAAATGATACCGTCGTAATATCCTGCCGGTTGAGGCGAGGTGAGCTGCGGGTCGGGGTGCGAACGCGCTTTGCCATACCTTCGAGCGCAAGGGCTATAAAGTTCCGGCATGTTTTGGGCGTTTCCTTGAAGTGCAGCGCGATATGAGGGCATATATGTCTTACATACTAGAGCCTCTTACCTTTGACCATAGCTCGATGTCGATCTCACCGACGGTGGTGTTGAGAATAACGCGTCCATGAGTTGGTAGAGCCATTTCAAGTCACTAATAACTTGGCACTGACTGCACTTGTCATTGCCAAATCTGTAAACCAGACATTTATGGTTAGGGTTTGTCCGGTACATTTTCTAGTACATATACTACCACTTTGTGGGTCGTCTGCAATGAGCAATACTACGTCATCTAAGTCGGAGCACCTCCACTAACAGCGTACGCGTGTTGCTGTACTCCAGCGCCAGCGCCAACAACGATCTCCGAGAACTGTTGCTGCAACGCTCCAACCCCATCATATCCTGGTCCTTGTCCGTAAATTGGAACATGTCCGCTTGCTCCAGGTCCTCCTCCATACGCAGGTTCCGGTCCTGGCGGAGACTGCGCACCGGGTCCAGGTTGAGGAGAGGGGTAACTGTACGGTGCCCCGGTCTGCGTGGGAGGGAGCTGCGCGCCACCAGGAGAATCACTCCGGTACTCATACGACCCCTGAGGTTGGGATGTGGGAGAAACAGATGGAAGGTAGGATGGCTGAACAGAACCATTTGGCTGAAACGTCCCTTGGGGTTGTGAAGCGGCCTGGGTTGGCGAGAGCGACTGGCCACGGGGTCGAGCAATTTGGCCTGCTTGCGACAAGACGTCCGCTGGACCGTCTGTCACCCCAGGAACCGAGAAGAAATACACAATTCCCGCGGGGTCTTTGCCTCCTTGGGCGTAATATTGCGCCCATGCTTGAATGTTTGGATCCGTGTAAGTAGTCTGAGGATCATACACGTATGGTGGACCGGATTGTTCCGGTTCAGGTTGATCTTGTGTCTGAGGCAGGGCCGACTGTGCAACCTCGGTTGCAGGACTATGGTATGGTTGCTGTTGCTGAACCTGGGGTTGCTGCTGATGAACCTGGGGTTGCAGTTGAAGTTGAGGTTGCAGTTGGACTTGAGGTTGCAGTTGGAGCTGAGGTTGCGGCTGAGGCTGTGCCTGGGGTTGAGGTTGAGGCTGAGGCTGAGGCTGCTGCAGAGGCTGAGTTTGTGGACGTGGATATGCTTGTTGCTGGGGATAAGGAGATCGTGCAGGCTGTGGGACAGATTCACCGTATGGTTGAGGACCTCCGGCTGCGTATCCCTGTCCAGCAACATACCCGGGTTCACCTTGTGGGTGTGAGAACGAACCCTCGGGATAGCCAGGTTGAGCAGCGTAACCATATGGTGACTGTTGCTGAGGAGGCTGTTGGTCGTATCCAGGTGTGGCAGCAGGATAACCATATGGGCCTTGAGGACCGTACTCCTGGCGGGCATAGGGAGGTTGCCCGTGGCTATAGTTTGGATGTGGGCCAGCCTCGTACACTGTCTGGATATAGGTCGTCGGTCATAACAATAAAACTGATGCACGTACTTCCAGTATGTCTTGCAAGACTATCTTCCATAATCCGATCGAAGATGACTCGCGCCTTGACAAAACTTTCGTTCATCGACACAAGATCGGCTAAAGAAGACTGTCGATATATCAAGATATGAGCGAAGAACACGGGTCGCACCTCGTTTCTGGCTGTATTTGTCGATGAGCTTGACGATTTTCGGCCGAAGAGACATGCAAATACGATACAGTTCCTGCCAAGGCAGCTCAGGGTTACGGTGGACGGGCAAATTCGTGATTCTCGAACCTGAATCTCTTCATTATCTGCAAGGTTTTCGCCGGAAGCGTCTACAGTTCGAAGCATTGTTAATAATCTGTCAACATTTGCAGCTTGTGCAAACACAGCTGTTTCTTGTTCTACTTCTTTGGCAAGTTCAGCAGCAGTAGGCTCTGGTAATGGTTCCTATGAGGCTCGATCAGACAAGAAACAACCATCGAGTCGAAGAAAACACTGACAACATAGTTTACCGGGAATATCCCGGTTCTCCCTTTCAGCTGCCCCCGCCACCAATCTTTGTAGCCACGGTCTACGACCTTGATGATGTCACCCTTGTCGAACGCGAGTTCTCCAGGTTCAGTAGGTTCAAATGTAAACAAAGCCTTGACACGAGTGATTATGGGGGTCGACGCAGGTGCTGGTGCAGCGACTGGTGGCAATGGTAGTGAAGAAGTGGAAGACGTAACAGCGGCTCTCTGTGGGCTTTTTGCAGGCACATAGCCGGATGGATGAGCGGGTCCTGTAGCGTTGCCGGTGCTAGGACCAGCTGCCGAGCTGGATCCGCTTGCACCACCTGCTGACTGCACCAAGGGCCCAGTATACCCGGATCTTCCACCCTTGTCATGCATGGACATCTCCAAGACGCGTTGAAGCTCCTCCTCTTCTCTCCGCCGAACTTCGTCGTCCACTGCAGGCGGGGGAGGCTCATCCGGTGGCTGGAACCTAAAACCTTCATGCACGAGTCAGAAACTGACGGAAAGCGCAGCGAGGAACCTTCACTCTTTGTTTTCAAGTTGTTGTAACACTCTTCCATGACTCCGAGAGAAGCATCATTTTCGAACTCGGCTGTCCATACGGCGACCAGGTTTAAAGCTTTCTTGCGAACCTTTTCGTGCGTGGTCTTGGGTGAACATATCATCAATACACATATCTACTACGATCGAATGTCATATATGCGCACCCTATCAGTGATCAGCTTCTCGAGAGCTTGTGTGAACGCGCGTGATGCCAATTCTCGGTGAAGATCAATTCCGCAGTTCTTGGATAAAGATTCTGCGAGAGAAAGCGAGTAAATTTGAACATTTGGACTACGATGTGCGAGACGCTTGATGACCGCGGCGATGACGTTGCGAGCACTGTAAAAATCGAGTGTCAGGGCAGCGGGTTGGGTCGAGAAAGCGAGAGAAAGAAACACGTACCCGGATTCACCCTCATCCTGTACTTTGTCGCACACGTTTAGGATGACCTCCCAGTTCTCGCTGGTCAAGTTCTCGTCCGTGGCTTTGGCTACAGTCATGATGTATGGCCGAGTCGGTTGCAAAGTCCATGGTAGATATGATGATAACGTACCGACTGTCTCATCATAAGGATTTGTTTGGCCCGCTCTGAACATCGCAAGTGTCGTTCTACCCGCTGTTCAGCTCGCTGTTGTGATTGTTGACGACGAAAGGATGTAGTCACTGCGAGAAGGCGGTGTCGCTATTAGCGGAGTGCATCGCCACCAATACCACTCTCAGGCTCGTCAAGTACTCTTTCTGTACTTGCCACTTGTTTCGAACTACACATCATGGCCACGGGTACGTTCTACCTAATGCTAGGTTACGTCCATCATACTAATAAGCCATGCAGTTCCAAGAAATTTCCGTCTCCTTGAAGAACTCGAGAAGGGCGAGAAAGGCATCGGCGATGGCTCCTGCTCGTATGGTTTGGAGGATAGCGACGATATCTTGATGACCAACTGGAATGGAACAATAATCGGTCCTGGCCATGTAAGTCTCCGTCCATGGGATCATCCGATTCGCGGCATCGCCAGCTTATCGTGCACCGCAGACGGTGCACGAGAACCGCATCTACAGCCTCAAGATTAATTGTGGCAAAGAGTACCCGAAAGATCCACCCACTGTGCATTTCATTTCCCGTGTCAACCTCCCTTTCGTCAGCCAGACCGACGGCAAGGTCGATCCTACGAAACTCAACGTCCTCGCTCAGTGGGGGAAGGACAGCAGCATAGAGACCATCTTGGTCGGCATACGGAGGTCAACCGTTTTCTCCCATTTCATTTCGGATGTCTAATGTTTCATGTTCATATTAGGGAGATGGGATCTTTCAATAACAGAAAGCTACCCCAGCCACCGGAGGGCACCACTTTTTAAGACATCAGCCCAATTCAGTAGCCCCGCCAACCGTTGACACCAGTCGGAGAATTAGCCGGCAGAAGAAATGTAACGCCACGAACGGTACATCCGTTACCACAAAATAGGTTTTTAGCATTGGTCTGCAATCTGTTTCGTTATCGTCTCTAGTGAATTTTCATTTGTATTGCACGACACCTAATGAAATTGAGTTGGATCTGACTGTCTATTCCAGGGTAGATTGGGAAGGAGATCATTGGTTTGAACCATTGGCATCCTACCACTCACTCTTTGTTGATCAACCAAGCTTGTGTCTTGGTTGACTTCGGCGCTGAAACCAGAAACCGTAAACGTAAACGGCCGCTGGGCCGAATCCACCACCACCACTGGTACTGATCGATGATCCTCGATCCTGGCAACCATTGAGGTGAAATTTTTAGAAAGGACATAAAGCATGCCTCTGCACATGTTACGTGAACTTGGTGGACAATCTATGTTGCAACCGCTCATACTAAGGGTGATGATGCAAAGATGTGAACAAAGATTATCTCAACCATCGCCTTGCTACAGCAGGGCCACCGACTACGAGACACTCTAGAGGAAACTATAGCCCATCAGCTCAGGAGAGATGCAAAAGTTCAAGTGAGAAGCGAAGACGCCGTGCGATAGCCAGGAGAAAGATTTGAAGTTTGGCTGCTGCGTGTGAGTATACACATTCTATCGTCAGCGGATTCCATTCATGTGCGAATTGACTGGCAACGCATAGTGACGTCGCCCGTGTGCTACGGTTCCCCCATAAACCCCAGCCAGCCACTCACAATTAAAAAACAAGGTCCGTATTGGATCAAGTTGGGAAAACAAAGCTGAATACCGAGCAACGCATCTGATCGAGTTTTGCTCCGGGAAGCCATTTATAATAAATGCTTACCATGATGCCTGTCGTTCGTGTCTCGTATTGATTCTGATCCTCTGGAGTTCGCCATGATTCTCGCGTGAACCAAGGTGTACGATGCAATGATCGAAGACACAGACTGTCAGAATGTGCGACTAAAGAGAGACCAATTTTCTAGTGCCCGCTTGTCCGCAATTGGACGAGTGGAAAGGTCTCGTGTGTTTCCCCATCGATCCGAGAAACAGAAGGATTCCTTGCGCGCTCACGGAGATATGTTTATCATACTCGTCCCTGTAATCGAAATGAGCAAGTGTGGTTTTGCGAACAACCACGATGGTAGGTTGTGAACGTCGAAAACAAGCACGATATGACCCGCGAAATTGTCCACAAGGAGGGAGTTGTCGTTTGTACGGACGCGATGTCTGATACAGAGTACTTACGAGCTTCGGGAATGGGTATGTGACATGTTAGTCAATTCGCGTACCTGGACTGCTGAATACCTTGCACATCGCGCTCCGTAGAGCCTCACTAAGACTCGCCAAGCGTCTGAAAGCAAATGCCCTGCAGAGCACACTGAGAACTGTACCACACGGACGATGATAGGGCCGGAATACTGGCCCGACTGGCGAATGGCCTGCGACTCTGTGTATCTTTGAGGACCGCATGATAATTATATGTTCAGGCTACAGTGTAAAGTGAGATGGAATCAACAACGACAAAAAAAGAACCCACCAGCTTGATGAACTTATCAGGAAGACAAACATCATTTAGTGACTCGGATTGTTTACCCAAGGTCCAACTGCTCAGGACCAGGTACTGTTGAATCGAACTTGAACGTTTGAATTGGCATGAACTATGACTCGGATGTACTTGCCGAGAGAATATAAAAACAAAACAAAACAAAACGTGCTCAACGGCGGTGCCGATCAGGGCCGGGGCCTCAGGCCTCAGGAATCCGCCATCGCTCAGCTCCGGGAATACGATCGGGGAGCCGCCGGACTAGACCTGGTGGGGACTGGCATCTGTTACGTGAACGACGATCAAACAACTTACAGGTGAAACAGCATGAATGAACTTACATTGCAGTGTTGAACACGTGGCTGCCTGGCTCATAGTGCAACGATAAAAAAAAGGCAAGCAATTTTTTTGGTTTGTTGTTTTTGATTCCATTCTCGTCCCTTTTGGGGTCAGACCCTATGTGGGACGTACAGGCAAGCAATTTGAATTCAGCGAGATTCGAGGTAGACAGGTGAGTGTCATAGTCAATAGACGCGAGATCCACGTCGATGGAAACCGGCTGTGGCCAACGGCGGAAAGACTATAAGACGGGAAACAGAACTGGACCACCGTACAAGGGGCTACTGCCTATCGCTAAGGCGGATCGCTATAAATAACGAGACACGTGACTGGTATGCCAGTGGGCCTACAGGTGGCCGTGATTATGAAAACCTAGGCGAAAGGGCGCGGTGCTTTCCGGAAACGAAAGTGATCTTATTACAAGTAGAGAATCGGGATGAGAGACGACCGCAGTAACCAGCACTTTGAAAACGAGGCTGCAGGATGTGTTTGCGAACAACATAAGAGGTGTCACGGAAAAGCATTGGAAATGGAAGAAGGGACAGATGGGCAAACGTGATGGAGGATGACGACGCCACGGGAGCAAAGCTTGATCGAAGACTTTCGATTTCCACTTAGGCTGTCACAGGTGCCGTTCCAAGTGATTCGTCAAGGTTCCCCGCCGTGTGAACATTTTGGCGCAGGTTGGACAGACGAACTTCAGGAGGGCGTGTTTCTCCTTCACATGCCTTATTAGGCTCGACTTCAGCATGAGTTGGGTTGTCGAGCATTGGTCCCAGCGACAGGAATACACCTGTGAGCCAGACCCGTACACCCTGTGTTTAACCTCTAGATGAGGGGCAATGCCCTCGGCGTTCACCCTGTCGGTGCAGATTGTCCCGCGCTCGGCCCAACGACAGGTAAACATGAACTCTGAGCCAGGAACAAGGTCACCATCGGGCTGTGTCGCATCCTGCCGGAAATCCCGTGTTGAGCGCGAGGCCAAAAAAGGAGGGACAAACATACACGTAACAGATGGGGCTGACTAGTATAGCGATTGGGGTTGTTCGAGGTCAGCACTGCTGAAAGGTTCTCATCCCGAGTGTCGACAAAAGGATACTGCCAGTTCGAAGCCCCTTCACGGAGTTCTCCCGGCGGGCCCGCATTTCCCTCGGCCCAGCCCGTCCCTTGGTGGTTCAGACGACGTTCATCGCAAGTAAAACTCGACCCGCAACTGGGGCGGAGTGTCTCTTCCTGTATGCACTGAGTAAGAATACAGCATATAGTATACACATAATCCAGTAACAGACCTTCTCAGCTTCGATATGAACCCCGTGTACGGTCCTGAGGTGTGACACGAGCGCAGTGACAGTAGCTTCCAAGACTGTGCCACACAATTGACTGCCTCCAAACCATTGGCATGTGATGTAATTGCCTCCTCCTGCGCCATCAGGAGGGTGGGGTTCACGGTGGAAGTGAGCAGCGACAGGTTGAGTTGCTGCACCGACGTGCTCATTCACAGCAATGTGTGATGGGTTCGTAGTATGTACCGGACGGAGAGCAGCCTGAGTCACCCCGGCTGCGGCAGGTACATCGTAGGATGACAGGCGGTAGTGAGCTGGTGGTGAATAAATATGGAGCGGAAGAACGCTTGGTCTGGATGATCTCTGGTCCAGCGTCGAAGTTGCAGACGGGGGAAAACGGTCCATAGACCAGGTATTTTCGAAGGACAGCCTGAGTTGTGGGTCTATGTCACGGTGCGAATCGAGAGTGGAGTCCATGGCGCAGGCAGTGAAACTATCGAACCGCCGACGGGAACAGACCCTTTTATACCGAGAACAGGAAAGCGTGACCAGGTCTCTGGATCTGACGATGATGGATGACCTATTACTTACGTCTTAAAAGATAATATCCGATGATCGGTCCGACCTTCACGAGGCAACAACCTACACCAGAGGCACGCGGAAGTATTCCAGCGCTCATAATCTTGGCGGCCCCCGCGCCGCTGCGGGAACTGTCATACTGTACTGGAGGCGACTGAGAGAAGCGAACTGGTACCGAAAGTAAAACGACCGACCTGGATGAGCAGTTATTTGCACTACATAAGTCCAGTAGGGAATGGACCCAAGGATTCGCGGAAGTGTGGAGCCAGGTCGGCAGTCACGGTCACCACATTCTTTTCTTTCTTTTTCTCTTTCCTCGGCGGAACAGCGAGCGTGTGGTCCAAATATAATATTGAACTGATCCAATCGTCCCCAGATCGAGATCCGTAGTAGATTGTTACTTCAACCAGTGCGATGGTCTCTGCCCTTTTATTTTTCCTAAAAAGAAAAGGCTTTCGCGAACTCTGATTGGATCAGCGGGTGACTAAAATATGCCCGGATGCCTTTTTTGGGGGTGCAGCCCCACCGTCACGGCACATTGCAGCGTCCCTTGGTTGGCAAGAGGTTTGATCGCCTAGCGTTGATGCTACTGTTGTTCTCTGTCGCCGCTGATGTTAGGGCATCACATTCCCAGGGAATCACATCCAGATTCCAGATATTATGATGCACATACATGAGTCCCGACTTGGTAATTTTGGGGGCGTGGTACGTATCCGCCACTGGCAACCGAGTCACACCACGCCGTTTCTCAGCAAGGAGGGTCCTTCTGGCCGTCTTTTCCTTCTTCTGCATGTGGATAGAGCGCTGCTACGACGGAAATGGGAAATATACGACCGATGCGCAGGTCAGCTCCGGCTATATCACACCAGGCTGTTGCACGAATTAAGTAAGTCAGAAAGGGACAATCATCATTCGTCCGACGGAATCCGTGGACTTACATCAGATTCTCACGGGCGAGCGAGTGTGGTTCTAGCCTAAGAATCACGCGGGAGAACGACAGGACATTCGGTTTAGATCATCCGAAGTATCTGCATTCGTCCCCATCATGATGGACCTCCGATCGGTACAGGTATTTGGTCGAAGAGTAATGGTGTTTCCGAGGGAAGGATGGACGGACGTTGCGTACCTATCCATCACCTCGCCGACTGTCAATGACACCCTATCCTACTAGACCCTTTTCTGCTCGGAATTCCCGACAATAATTGGGTATTTTTTAGTAAGCTTGGCGTGCCTTTCATCACTGAAACATGTGGTTCGTGGCATGCCATTGGCCATGTTTACACACGAGGCCTGAAGCTTGACCGCCCAACCCTAACCATCATCCATCATATCATGTTCACCAAGCCAAACCACGATAGCGCAAATACACGAACTTGTAGCCGGGTAAAAATACATGTATGGACCGCGCTTGTTTTTGAGTTTTTGCTTTACTCAATTCGATCATCGGGACAGGGTACATCGTGATTAGTACCTGCTGACGCATCGAGCACTTTCCGTTATTCTGCGCTTACGTTACAGGCGAAGGAAGTCTTGGTTCAAGTCAACTTGCGTAAGAAATCAGAATTGAATTCCAAAGATCCGTCCGTTACACTCAAGAAAAGAAACACGCAAAGTGAATTCCCCCCGCAACTACTCAAGTACTCAGTACTCAGTGCCGGGCAGGTTTATTTACCAATAATCTAATCACGAATCTTCGGTGGAGAAAAATTTTCTGTTGAGACCTGAGACCATCTAGAATCTAAGATGACGTTGTATCTGAATCTGCCAGTGCGCGCCCGACAATGATCCGAATCGTACCCAAATCATGCTGGCCGTCTGCCGTTCTTCTCTCAGGGCGACCTGGAGGTGTCGAAAGATATGATTGGGGACACTGGAAATCGTATGAATCACCAAATTCAGGGTATACAACAGACACAACCTGACAGCAGGGCGGCGTTGCCATGAGAAATTTCCGCGCGGTGCGGCCGTCAACGTTTCAACCACGTGAACGTCTTTTTCTTCCTTCCATTTTGCTCGAGCCAAACCATAGGGCCAAGGCCCATGTCGGCATTTGTGCCTTCGTGACAAACAACGATTTCAGGCACCAGCCACAAAGCCACTTACCTGCGGAGATAACATCACTGATTGAGCGGTCACTTACGATAGGTCGAAGCATTTCATGTCAGGAACCTGGACACGTTGCAGTCCTGCCGCTCGGTCATAAATAACTTTGTGCTCTCCCGCCGCACCAGCCGATCTCCGTTTGTCGACACACGGCTGTGGAGGGCAGGGTCATCTTAGCCGTCAACGAGGCGACTAAGCAAGAGATCGCAGACGAAATCGAAGCTCTAACTGAGCCATCGGAGCTCTAACTGAGCCGCTCACCCACCGCAGACTTGGTACCGTCCAAGTACGCGGGATGAAACTAGGACTATGCGTTGGTCCGAAGCATGAAATCATGGCGGAGGCACACTGTGGTAGTAACTTGAATCGATAGGGAGTCGGAGATGAATCATCACACCGTGACACACCCCATTTCGATCAGGGTCCGAGTCGTGAGTCCCTTTAAGACTTTTCTTTTTGCGGGCAATTTGCGGGGTGTACTCATTGTCAAACACGTGCCGTTGCTTCGAAAGGATGACCTAACTCAAGAAAAGCTTGAAATAATTGTCAAGGACTGTGTTCCGCCTGGGTTACTTACCGCTAAAAGACGTTCACTGGCATTACCAGCCAGAAGGAGGTATCAACCAGACGGTTTGATTGCACACACTATATCGCTAGTGTGAACGACATGGTGTACTATATATTGTTTTGGTCGAGTTGGATGGATTGAACGCAAGTTTCGCACGCCCGTTAAATGCGTTCCGAATAGCGGGCCACCTCTGAGTCGGTGCATAAGGTCGAAAAGGTGATGCTATTGTGAATGTATGAGAATTGGCCAGAGTGCCACGACCAAGGAAGGACCGTGTCAAATCAAAAACGCATGCCGGTAACGGTGAGGCCAATGAACCGTAGATTGAACACAAAGCTGAGTGCCATGGATAGGTACATAGAATCAACGAAAATATTGTTAGGAGCCCATTAGGACCAAACAAGAACAAGCCGCACCTCGGCCTCTGAATCTTGCCGTCGTTCACTTGCCCACACTCGCGCCGCGACAAAGTATCTAAAAAGGACGACTGATATCGAAGTTCGGATAGATTCGATTCAAACCGAGGGGGTCCCATGCTAGAGGCCCACAGCAAAAGCTTCTTTGGATAACAGTCAAGCTTAACTCAAGGCTGTTGGATCCAAGGTCCATCAATTCTATCCTTAACACAAT